>PVJI01003121.1:0-130302 GCA_004026765.1 Micronycteris hirsuta
TAAATGACAGCATAGGGAATATAGTCAATAATGTTATAATAACTATGTATGGTGCCAGGTGGGTACCGGAAATATCAGGGGGAACACTTTGTAAAGTATATGATTGTCTAACCACTATGCTGTGTACCTGAAACTTATACAAAATAATATTGGATGTAAACTGTGATTAAAAATAAAATTGACATTAAAAAACTTTCCAGAGCCTCACTGGAAATACAACAGTAAACAAAAACAGACATGTTTTTGCCATCTTGAAGTTTACATTCCTGTGGATAAGACAGGCAGTAAGCAGACAACGAGACAGAGAGTGATGGCAGTGGGGCGTTAAGTTTTACAAGGATGGTCAGGAGGGCCCTTTCTCAGCACACAGAAATGAGAGGAGAGAGTCAGGCATGAGGGGGATGGACAGGAAGCAAAGAAGAACGTTACAGAAACAGAGATGACTGAATAAGAGAGATGCCAGCGTGTCCTCGGCACACAGGAGTCCTGTGTGGTTGGAATGCAGTGTGTAAGAAGGCTGAGGATGAAGTGGGGAGCAGGGCAAGGGCCAAGTCAAGTAAGACCTTCCCTTTCAGGCCTTGGTAAGGGTGTGGATTTGATTCAAGCTATGACGAAGCTATTGGAGGTTTGAAATCTCTGGGAAAAGTCATTATCTGATTTATGTTTTAGAGGGATTGTTCTCACTTCTGTGAAGAAGGTAGACTTTAGAGGAACAGAAAAGGAAGAAAACTGAGTCCCACTATTATTTCAGTGCTATTGCTGTGATCCATGGTAGCTTGGATTAAGGTGGTGATGGTGCTCAGATTTGCAGGATCTGGTCAAGGGCATTTGCTGAAGGATTGAATGTGGATGCAAGAGAAGGCAAGAAGGGAACGACTCGACATTGCCCATAGAAGAGGGGCCAAGCTGATAGTACAGCATCCAAGTCCTACCAGATCTGACACTTTTTTTCTTCCCAGGCCCCATCTCCTACATTCCATGTCTGAAACATTTCCCACCAGCAATTCTGAATTATGAGAGCTTTCCTGCCCATGTCCCCATGTTATTTCATATCTCTGTGACATTTTTAAGGATGTGCTTTTTGCAGGGACTTCTCTTCTCACGAACACAATTCTTTCTCAACCTTCAAGACTCAGATCAAGCATCACCTTCAAGGAAACTTTCCTGGGTCCCAGGAAAGGCTAAGTACCCTTCTTATACTCAACATCCAGGAGTCTTATCTTAGCATTAATTATATTACATTGAAAAAACTGGCTTTTGTATGTCTTCCCATTAGGCTGTCACCCCTGAAAAGGTAGGAATCTTGCATTACACGTCTTGGTATTCCCAGTCAGAGGCTCAGTGAATGCTTGTTGATTTGAATGAATCTCCTAGGGACTCTTCATACCATGAGGTCAGCGTGATACTGGACCAGAAGGAATTATACCGAAGAGAAATGGAGAGTGAAGCTTTCCTGGATAATTCACATTGCACAGAAGGGTGTGCAGCCCACATGAATCACCTGCTCTTCTTATGGAGTTCTCAGGTCTTTGGGTCAAAGTAAGCCCGCTGAAAATATCTCTGCATACGACAAAGACAGAGATCCAGAAGTAAAGGCTTGGCAGGGGAAAGGTGCACCATTCGTCACACTCTTACACATGGGGTGACAGATTTCTAGAAAAATGAAACAACAAGCACTGGGCACCTGTCATCTCCGCCTGTGTCCTCACCACTAACCCGTGCTGACTTTCATGGTCATCATGTCTGATAGGGAAAACCAAGAGAATCATCCTGCAAGCTGCAGGTACAAAACAGTGTTCAGGAGATCTATCATCACATTACATAAAGTGGGGTTTATATAAAGTTGACAGAATGTGCTGATGTGAGCCATTTACAGTTCAATTGTAACAGAGCAGTCTGGCAAGCTGTTAGCTTTATCTGGGAGACGATGTACTTTGGATTCTGCCATCGCGTCAGATTTAGAAGAATAATCCGAAGGGAACATGACCCCTCTTTTAAAAATCCTGCCTTGTCTTCCTTGAACCCAGGGAAGCCATAAAGTCCCAACAGTCTGCATAATCCCAGCAGACTTTTCATTACTCTTGACAGAACTGTAACTCATCTAAAGACATTTTTCAAAGGAAACATACATAACATACAAAACTCCATTATACCACTGTGTGGGCAACAAACTCTTTTTTAAAAAAAAAAGAAACAAAACTATGTTCTTTTAAGTTAAAACATTTGCCTGATGAATTAGCCTAAAAATGTTCAACATAGCTTTACTAGGTGCTAAAAACACACAGTCAATGAGAAGTCTATAAAGGGACTAAATTATGGAAAAGACAAGAATTATGAGTCCATATGTTACATGTGCACGAAAAGATGGAGAACCGTTAAACATGGGACTGTATTGTCACACGATTTTATTTTCAGCAATGTAAACATTTGTTTCAGATATTTTCCCCAATTTGTTTTATGTTCTTTCTGCTTTTCATGGCTTATTTTGCTATATCATTTTTTTTTAATTTTATACTTAAATATTTTAATATTTTCCTTTAGGTTATATGAGGAGGGGTGTGTGTGATGGTAAAAGTCTTTCCCTACCGTAAGAGTGTAATGCTAGCCGCCCTTGATTTTTTCTATAATTCCACAGTTTAGTATTTTACACAAAATTTCTGATGCATTTGGATTTTATGTTAACATAGTAAGTGAAGTCAGTATTGAGTTCTTTTTTCCTGAATGACCAACCAGTTTTCTTAACATTATTCATGAAATAACCCAGCTTTTCGACACTGCCGCCTTTATCATGTATTTTATTGCCTTGCTAACAAGTCCCCTAGATTCATCATCTTGTCTCATCCTTCTGTCTACCCCTGTGCCAGCAGAACCACATCGACTTACTTAACTAATGCTTTGATGCCAGAGAAAGTTACCCCTCGTTGCTTTTCTTTTTCAACTTTTAGTGGCCATTACATTCATTACCTAATATATTTTTTCAGAATATTGTTAACTATATTTGTGATCCAATGTTATCTTTACAATTATTTAGTCAAGTTTCCTTCAAGAAACCCATTTGGAGTTTTGATTAGGATATTGTGTTGAATGACTTTGAGATCCTTGACATCTTCACGTTAGTGTTTCTAGCCAAGAAAAGGTGTCTTTCCATTTCTTGTCTTGTATTATGCACACTTTATCACTTTCTTCATAGGTCATGTATGGTTCGTATTAAGTTTATCCCTAGGTATTTTGGATGTTTGCAACTTAGAAATTGTAATTTGTCCAAATCCTACATGTCAAGATTCGAAAAAGATCTTAGCCTCCAACTTTTCGTCAGCACGTCCTGTTACTGTGCCACCTAATTTTAATTTCTAGCTCATCCTGAAATAAATGTGTCCTCATTGAGGTTCTTCAGTCATAGCCTTTGGAACTTTATCATTTGTAGCTGCCTGATATGTTTTCAACATTCTCAATATTTTGATAGATTCTCATATCATGAATCAGCCTTGCCAAAGTGGAATTAAAAAACAAAACAAAACAAAACCAGAATTCCTTCTAGTCTCACTTGCAGCTACATTACAAGCATCAGCTCTAGGTTATACCAAACGAATATACCCATATAAGACTCCAGAGATAAAACACGCAAGGTAACGACATGAACCAGTAGCCATACATGGGGAAATCGATCTTCTGGCAAACAGGGGAGTGGAGTTATCTGATTCTTCAGGAGGTGTCTGACACGTGGTATAAAGTACAACCAGTGGACGGTGGCAGCAGTGGTCAGTTGATAATTACAGTCATGCAGCTGGTGAAGCAGAGCTCCCAAATGTATTATTTGAGAATGTGTTACATTCAAATCTGGTCCAATGGACCTTGCAGAAATTCTGTGAGCTACCTGAGATACTTGCATAAATCTTTCTGTTTAAGCTAGTCAGAGTGGATCCTGAGATTTGCAACTAAAAACTCTGACCAATTTAGAGATGAAAGATGGAAACCCATGTAATAAGCAGTAAGAAAAAGTAACTATAAGTGAAAGTGGATGGATTGTTCCTATGCTTATCTTTCTATTCCCTAGGTATTTATCTAATTATAGCCTTTATTATGCCGCTGGCTAATAAACAGTTTCTGTTTGAATTCCTCAAGTGCAGCTAAACTTGGCTCCCTAGTGTGAAAAGCAAACATACTTTCAGAGCACAGGACTTTGATCCCTCAGTTGTGTAATTAACCATGTGTTAGAAAGAAAATGAGTGAATTCGCTAATTTGTTTTGTTTTAATCCTTGTTAATATTGACCATCAGTATGTCTGGAGGGTTTTTAAGTATGGGTGTACTTGAACACAAATATAGGTATTCATACACAATCAATCCACAATAAAACAATCAGCATATATTATTGCTAAACCACACACTGGTCCCAGCTATTCACCACCAAAAATTTTACACATTTTACTGGGTTTCCAAGGCCACAGTAATAAGAGGCCAAGGTTTCAAAATCAAACAATACTACTATTTATTACCTGTGTTATTGACATCCTATACTGAAACATCCACTGAAGGCCAAAAAAAAAAAAAAAAAACTCTCTTCAAGATTGCTAGGTATTAAACATGGGCACATGAAGCTGAATATATTTTCATTCTCTTCTTTTTCTAACTCCATTTTCTTCTTCCCACTCCATACACATGGATAACCCCCTTCTTTTTTCAGGTCTCCTTTCCACGTCTTCAACTAGTGAAATACCTGTTTTGTTCTTCCTTAGTCAAAGTTCAAAGATACTGAGGGCTGCTTCTCTATTTGCCCTCACTAAGACTAAGATAACGCCTGCTCATTCCCGGAAGTACACCTTCTACCCTGTTCAAGGCATCTGTTAGACATTCGAAGAACAACTATTAACAGAAGATGAATTCCCCAGACTACTCAGACTTCTCTGCTGCCACTTTACTTCTCTAGTTCCAGAACCTCCAGCCTATGACACACATAAAGAAAGGATGTTGTGTCCCCAGCATTTAGTATGGCTCCTGGCATAGGGTGCACAAGCAATATATATTAAATATTTTTTTAAAGATTTTATTTATTTACTTTGAGAGGGGAAGGGGTGGAGGAAGTGAAGGAGAGAAACATCCATGTGTGAGAGAAATATCTATCATTTGCCTCTCCCACACCCCCAACCGGAGACCTGGCCTGCAACCCAGGCATGTGCCCTTACCAGGAATTGACAACACCCAACCCACTGAGCCACACCAGTCAGGGCAATATATATTAAACGATGTTTTAATTTGGGGTTATCACTGATCAGTTTCTCGTATGTATGTGAAATGCATTATAACTAAATTTTAAATTTCCAAAATATCTGACATGGCCTGTGGTTCAGATAGCATAATGTTCTGAATAAGCACTTATATTTTTCCTACTAAAATTCATTTTTATAATCTACCTTAGAACAAGGAGGCTAAAAAGAAAATTCATATTCATTCCACAATTGCCTGGCCTGAATACTTTTTCTGAAAACTTTATGGCTCTGCTTATGTGTATAACTATGTGCGTTAGAAGTAGCCATTCAAGTAAAGCAATCAACAGGGACCACCTAATAGAGTTGAGCTGAAACATTTAGCTAGTGAAAGTCAGTGGGATTATATTAACTATTCTGTATGTTGAAATTGGTATTTCTATATTGCTCGTTACAACACAATTATATGGGAAAATCTTTATCAAATTGAAAAGTCAATCCGCTGAGCCACACCAACCAGGGCTTTTTTTTCCTGACCTTGCTAATAGGCCATGCTGTCTAGACATGGTCTTTTCCTGTGAGGACATGGCTAAAGTAAGTTTATAAATACTAGTTTCTTTGACTCTAGATTTATTCAATTGCCCTTCTAAAAGATAAGCCCTAGCTCAAGTAACTACTATAAATTTTTTCTCATATGCAGTCATTCCTTTTTCTCCTACAGACCTTCCTTTTTCAGTAATAATTGCAATAAAAATTAATAGCAGTTGGGAAATCAAGAAGGATTTTACCCAAGAAACTTGAGAATGTGAGAAAAACTGAAAACTGGAAGGGTAGCAGCCTTTATAAGTACTTTCTTGAAGTTATTTGTTTATTGCCTTAGATTAATCATGTTGCTTGGAATTATTGGCTTGCATATAAATACAATTAAGAAACATTTTCTTTTCATATGAAAAACAGATGGGCACTTGTTTTCTAATAAAGCTAAGCTGATGACAGAAGGAAAAAGGAAAAGAAGGGAAACTCTCCAAAACCTACCAAATGATCATGCTTTTTCCTCTTGAAGAATACTAAGGGTCGTTTTTTTCCCCAACATAAACTGAGAATTTATTTCCACAGCTTCAACCATGTTTAACAAGAGTCTTATGGTTTAGCCCTGGCCCGGTATTTCAGTTTGCGTGTCCCCATACACCAAAGTTCCAGGTTCAATCCCCAGTCAAGGCACATAAAAGAATTAACCAATGAATGGTAACTAAGTGGAACAACAGATCAATGTTTCTCTCTCTCTAAAATCAATAGACAAAAAAATTTTTAAATAGAAATCTTATGGTTTAATGTCTATATATCACATTGAAAAGAGAGGGTAAAATGGTAAATAAGCATTTTAAAGTGGTAAGTTTGCTCTTAGTGTTCTTTCAGAGCCACTCTAAAGAAAATCAACTTAATAGTTGGAAACAAAAAAAAATGAGTGATAAATAGTAATAGTAACTGGCCACTTACAAAGCAGAGTCTTCTTTTATGCAAAAAGTACCCACAGTGTTTATTTTAGTTTGGATTACCCATTTCTTTGCTATTTCACATTCATGTCAACGCTAGTGATCTCTTTTCTTTATGTCTCACACTACAGATTAAGGTCACTGCTTTTGCATAGAGCAAAATGAAGGAAAAAAAGTAATTTCAATCAATTACTGGGAGGAAAAATGTCAGTCCGATAAAAATTATTCTTTTAAAGATTTTATTTGCTTTTATATTTTTCTTTTGTTAAAGTATATTTTACTGACTACGCTATTACAGTCATCTCATTTTTTCCCTCCCCTTTATTCCCCTCTGCCCTGTACACCTTCTCACACCAGCATTCCCCCCACTGTAGTTCATGTCCATGGATCATACATATAAGTTATTTGGGTTCTCCATTTCTCATACTATTCTTAACTTCCCCCTGTCTATTTTGTACCTATCATTTATGCTCCTCCCTATACCTTTTCCCCCATTCTCCCCCTCCCTCTCCCCATTGATAACCCTTCATGTGATCTCTACTTCTGTGATTCTGGTTCTGTTCTAGTTATTTGTTTAGTTTGTTTTGCTTTTGGTTTGTGGGTTTGTTTTTTTTTTTTTAAGTTCAGTTGTTGATAATTGTGAGTTTGTTGTCATTTTACTATTCATAGTTTTGATCATCTTCTTTTCTTAGATAAGTCCCTTTAACATTTCATATAATAAGGGCTTGGTGATGATGAATTCCTTTAGCTTTACTTTATAAGAGAAGTACTTTATCTGCCCTTCCATTCTAAATGATGGTTTTGCTGAACAGAATAATCTTGGATGTAGGTCCTTGCCCTTCATGACTTTGAATGCTTTCCAGACCCTTCTTGCCTGTAAGATTTCTTTTGTGAAATTAGCTTATGGGTACTCCTTTGTAGGTAACTGTCTCCTCTCTTGCTGCTCCTAATATTCTCTCCTTATCTTTACTCTTCCGTATCTTAGTTATGACGTGCCTTGGTGTGTGCTTCCTTGGGTCCAGCTTCTTTAGGACTCTCTGAGCTTCCTGGACTTCCTGGACATCTATTTTCTTTGCAAGATTGGGGAAGTTCTCCTTCATTATGTTTTCAAATAAGTTTTCTATTTCTTGTTCTTCATCTTCTCCTTCTGGCACCCCTATGATTTGGATGTTGGAATGTTTAAAGTTGTTCTGGAGCTCCTAAGCCTCTCCTCATTTTTTGTTTCTTCATTTTGTTCCAGTTGACTATTTATTTCTCCTTTCTGCTCCAAACCATTGATTTGAGTCCCAGTTTCCTTCCCTTCACTGTTGGTTACCTGTATATTTTTCATTTCATTTTGCATAGCCTTCACTTCTTCCTCTATTTTGTGACCATACTCAACCATTTCTGTGAACATTCTGACTACCAGTGTTTTGAACTCTGCATCTGATAGGTTGGCTATCTCTTCATTGCTTAGTTCTATTTTTGGAGTTTTCATCTGTTCTTTCATTTGGACCATATTTTTGTCTTGGTACACCTGTTACATTGTAAGTGGCAGAGCCTTAGGTATTCGCCAGGGCAGCGCTACCCACATTGCTGGGTTGTGGTGCTGTATGTGGGGGAGGGGCCTGAGAGGGAAAAATGCTGCTTGCTCAGCTCTTCGTCGACTTTCTGTCACTTCTCCGGCTACTCACAAGCAAACTGTGTCCTTCTGGTGCTGATTCCTGGGTGGATGGGTTTGTGGTTTGTGTACATTCTAGGACCCTCTGGGTCTCTCCAATGAACTCTCCTGTGAGGCTGGCAGTTTCTCCTGCCATTGCATTCCCTACAGGTTTTTACAGCCAGAGGTTTTGAGAACCTCTGGAATCCTGTGTTGTGCACTCTGTCTCACTCCCCAGTTGTTCCTCCCAGTTTATACTCACACAAATGTGGGACCACCAGCCACCGCCTTGTCTGCCAGGTCCTCCAGCCACCACCTTGCCACACATCCTCTCCACCCAGGCTGCCCATCTCCGCCCCTCCTACTAGTCTGAATTAACGTTTCTTTTTTAACTCCTTGGTTGTTGGACTTCCATGTAACTTGATTTTCTGGCAGTTCTGGTTTTTTTTTGTATTTAAATGTATTGTTGTCCTTCTTTTGGTTATGTGAGAAGGCAAAGTATATCTACCTATGCCTCCATCTTGGCCTCCATCTTGGCCAGGAGGCTGGAAGTCTATTTACTTATTTATTTTCAGACAGAGGAGAAGGGAGGAAGAAAGAGAGGGAGAGAAACATCAATGTGTGGTTGCTCTTGCATGTCCCCTACTAGGGACCTGGCCCACAACCCAGGCATGTGCCCTGAATGGGAATTGAACCAGCAACCCTTTGGTTCAAAGGCTGGCACTACATCCAGTGAACTACACCAGCCAGGTCTCATAACAATTATCTTTTAAACAGCTATTATATGTGGAATACTGGAATAGATTCTATATGAGGAAACAAGAAGTAGGAGATAGTAACCATACCTCTTAAAACACTCAAAGTTTAACAGGGAGAGAAAGAATCTAACAGAGACTGAATGAATACAAAATAATGACATGCAAAAATATAGTGAAAATATGTATGATCAAAGTGAGTATTCTATGAAGGAGCAAAACCAAGGGTAAGACCTGGCTGGTGTAACTCAGTCAATTGAGCATGGGCTTCGAACCAAAGGGTCGCCAGTTCAATTCCCAGTCAGAGCACATGCCTGGGTTGCAGGCCAGGTCCCCAGTGGGGGCCACATGAGAGGCAACCACATATTGATGTTTCTCTTCCTCTCTCCCTCCCTCCCCTTCTGTCTAAAAATAAATAAATAAATAAATACCAATGGTAAGTGTTGTTTACCATCTTAACTTTTGTGGTAAGTTCACCCCATTCCTCCTCTGGGTCTTCACTGCTATGCCGTCCCACAGGAAGAGGTAGCAGGGTCAAACAGATGCAACACATGTGTATCAGCCTTTCATCGCGCAGTCGTAGGAACTATTCAGATTTCACTCCAGATGTGTGAAGTCAAAGAGTTGACAGAAACTATTTTAACCCCAAAATTAAATTCTACAACACCATTAACTTTAATCTTCATTGGAAGGTGAATGTTCCCCCTCCACAGGCCTAATAAAAGCAATTAAAACAGGTTAAATTTTTTTTTATTGGATTCCTTAAGAAAAAAGAATTTAAAAAAGAAACTGTTCTCCATTTGTGAATGTAGGCCGCATGAGCAGAAGATAATGCAACGATGAAAGACGGCTCCGGCTGCCCCAGGCAGCATCGAGGGGAGCACAGTGCTGCTTCTGCTCCTCCTCACAGGGCTGTCTGTCCAAAGCGGGGGCACCTCTGAAAACCAGTAGAAGATGAATACAGAACAGCAAACTGGGAGAATCGCCCAGAATGCCGAACAGTCTTTTGCTTTTCCTTCCTTCATTTCCTACATTTGTTGTCCATGAGAATCACCAAAACACAAAATTACGTGTATTAAACTTCCTCAAGACAAAGTTTCTAACTTAAAAACAGTAAATTCCTAGTGGGAGCAGAATAAGAGGTATGTTGATTTTAGTTTTTTAGCAGAAAGATGGTACTGCTGTGTATGCCAGTGTTTTTGTTGATTTTGTTTTTTTTAAGTGCTCAAAAAAAAATGCCATCCATCTGTCCTTAATCTGGAAATGACTCAATGGTTTAGAAGCTTTTGTTTAAAGATCACAGGATTGCTATGCATTGACATGACTGCCTAAATGTGAAACTCAGGCCTTTAATTAGATGCCCGAGTGAAAAAAATTATGAGAGTAACAGAATTATGTTTTTAATAACCACTTATTGTCTTCCAGTGTATTTAATTTAATATTATTTCTTCCTTGACATCTAGTTAGAATGTTAGTCTCATCTAACTGAAATTGATGAAATCTAAAATGTATAATTAATGACCTCCTTTGCAGAAGAGTAGGAAATTAACTTTATTTCTTTTAGAAAAGGTGTTATTCTCATGAATAACCAAATTTCTCTAAGTTGTTGGAAGTAGTTTAGCTTAATAGTCTTAAAAAAAGATCATAGAATTTTTATTCTTCCTTTTGCAAAAGAAATAAAAGCCATATGCACTGTAACACTAATGCTCAAAATTAGAAATTTTTGCTGGCTACTTCCATTCTCCTCTCCCACATTCGTCACTTGCCTTGCCCCTTTATACTGTTTTGTGTTATTTCTGTGCTTTTCTCTCTCCCCCACAAGACAGTGATCTCTTAGGAAATGAGGAAACGGGTCTTGTTTATTATAGTTTCAGCTCTCCCATCTCCCAGCCCAACAACGTGTGCGTAGTAAGTGCTCAGTAAATCTTTGCCTGCGTATTTTTTAAAACGTAAATTAATGAACGTGCAAGAGACTGCATTTGTTTCTATATAGAAAGAGGGAATGTTTGACACTCCAGCCCTGATGACATCAAGACTTCTGGGGGGGGCTGTGTTATGTGAGCAATCCCTTGCCCACCCCCACCTTCCCACAACCTGGCCTGGAGCTGCTGTCTGATTGAATGATATAACATTCCTCCTTACACCTAAGTCTGCTCTTGATGCTGAATATGTGCCATGTGCTCACAGGATGAGAGCTCCTATGGGGAGAGTTTAGCTGTAAGAAGTGCCTTATTCCAAGGACATATAGAATCCCAAAGGAATCCTTCTGGCTTTCCCCACCAGCTAATCTGTAGGGGAGTCTAATGCTGCCCTAGACAGGAGAAAGCAGAGTTTCTTAGACACTGTGCAGGTGCTTAAGGAAATAGTCTCATACCTTAGGCCTCACTGGAGAAGAAAAGGTTTCCCAGCTGCTGAAAGTTGGTCTCAGGCAATGGTGATTGGGAGTGTCCTGGGTCTGTAGAGTGTGTGTTTAAATCTTCTTGGGGTCAATAGTGTTTCTGCAAATCCAGTGTTCTAGGACTCATGGGTCAAGATATTTGGCTTTTCATTGCCCATTCCCCGTCTGCCCTGGTTGAAAAATCAGGTATCCTCAACAGGGAAAGAAAAGCTAAAACAGAAATCATTTGGGTTCAACTTCCTCAGCTCTAAGAGTAACAGGGCTAGTGTGAGGCTGTGGCCAAGGGAGACTGAAAGTCCTAGTCCTGGGCCAAACAGCCCAAAGCATTAAGCCCAAATATCAAGCCCAGAACTATAAATAATTCCAAGTACAAGATTCTCAATGGAAGACAAAGGGCCAGAGGGGCTGGAGAGAGAGCTGCACCGACATGCCTGCAGAGGAAGCCTGTGACGTGCTTCCATACACAAATCCACCTGCAGACAAGGAACTATTAATGGACCTGGCTAGTTTGGACTTCTTGTTTTCTCAGTTCCCCGGGATATCAGAATAAGAGTGGGACCTTATAAAATCCAGGCACATGTCCTCCTAGGAACAGTTTTTAGTTTGGAGTTTTCGTTTATTTGTTTCCCCAAAACAAAGAAGTATCCACTGGCTCTGGGAGGAAGGGAAAGAGAATATTGATGAGGTGGCCAAAATGATGATGAAGGCAACATTGCTGAAGGCAGGAGACAAAGCCTCGGAGAAGTTTAAAAAAGGAAAATGAGACATATCTACAGTTCCAGCAGTGGCAACTCTGACGAAGACCAAGGAAGGGAAAGCCAGAACAATAGTTGTACTAGTGCATTGCCTTCAGCGATAGCAGGTAGCTGAGCAGTGAAAAGGATCCTGAGGGACCCAGGGAGCCAGAGTGGCACACAAGGCAGCATCTGCTACAGGAAACAATTGGGGATACTGCACCCTTCCTGTAGTATGCAAAAACTGTTCTGAAAATCATGACCGTCATAATTGGATTGGATGGTTCAACACAGCATTCAAGAAGGAGCTCTCCCTGTGAGAATGAGATTCACTGGATGTTTCGTGCATAGGCAGAAGGGAACAGGACACCCTTGTTTGTCATCTGCAAATATTTATTGAGTGACCACTAGAGATGGACATTGTTCTAGACACTTGGGATATACAGTAGTCAGAAGAAAAAGAAAAAAACAAAGGAAAAAGCCCTGCCCTCATGGAGCTATGTTTCCATCTGGGAAATGAATCAATAAGTAAAATATATAATGTATGATAAAGGTTGATAAGTATAATGGAGAAATATATTAGGCAGGGAGTTAAGGAATGTGGCTAGGGGAGATGTTACAATTATAAATAAGGTGTCCAGAGAAGGTTTCACTGAGGAAGTGATATTTGACAGGTGATATCTTCAAAATAACTTTTTACCACGAAAATTTATAGTACCTTTAAATGAGTGTTGAGGACAACGTTCCTCTCCAAAATTATAGTCTCTAACCTATAAACAGAGAGACAGAAGAAGAGCCTGAGACGTCTGTAGGGGTAAGGTGTTTCCTGGGAAGCATGTGTGGAAATGTGTTGCCCAGCAACCAGCAGCAGGTCCAGCACTGAAGTATTAAAAGGAATCCAGGAGTTCTCTGGAGTCACTGCTTCCTCTTTCAGAAAAATGGTGGTCTCTGTCCTCTGGATGCAATCAGAAGACTGTTCTCACTGCTTCATCCTCTCCAGGAGCTGCTCCTTCCCTGCTGGCTTCACTGTGGGATGCCCTTCAGTACTAAACCTCCACATGTAACTCAGAGCATTACTGGAACCCAGGAGAGGAAGGGATGGAGTGAGTGTGCCTATCTACCTTTGCCACACTAGCTTTTTAATTTCCATAAGAATAACTCATCAGACTGCGCAAACTTCAGCAAATTTCTTTCCTAACGGGTTAATGGTATTCAGAAGGGGATAAAAACAGAGGCCAAAGAATTCTTAAAATTCTAGCAACTTGGGCCTGGCTGGTGTAGCTCAGTGGATTGAGCGCGGGCTGGGAACCAAGCGGTCCTGGTTCGATTCCCAGTTGGGGCACATGCGTGGGTTGCAGGCTGGGTCCCCAGTGAGGGCCATGTGAGAGGCAACCACACATTGCTGTTTCTCTCCCTCTCTTTCTCCCTCCCTTCCCCTCTCTCTAAAAATAAATAAATAAAATCTTTTAAAAAAATTCTAGCAACTTGGACTTTTTCCTTGCGTGTCAAGTGCACCTGAGAATTATATATCTCAAGATGTAAACCTTCACAAAGCAAGATCCCTGGGGAACCTTCGCACAGTTCCTCCCTTGGTTCTCTAACACAGGCACACGCACTCGTGTGCTCACTGACACACGCACACAGCCTTCCTTCCACCACCACCTCCCAAGAAGATGTCTGTTGATGCTAGGAAGAAAGGGCAAAAAATTATAAACCAATTGTCTTTAATTTTTATTGACCCCTAAATGTTACCTGGCTGGGGAGAGGGGGCTGTAATTCCTCATTACTGGATCTCCTGAATGCTTTTTTTAAAAAAATTTCTTAGTATTTTTTAGGATTCGCAGGTAGAACCATCTCCATACTTACACCATCTCCAACCTATAAACAACCATTTAGTTTTTAAAAATCTGGGGTTCAGACCCTGGCTGGTGTAGTTCAATGGATTGAGCTCAGGCTGGGAACCAAAGGGTCCCAGTTCGATTCCCAGTCAGAGCACATGCCTGGGTTGCGGGCCAGGTCCCCAGTGAGGGCCATGTGAGAAGCAACCATACATTGCTGTTTCTCTCCCTCTCTTTCTCCCTCCCTTCCCTTCTCTCTAAAAATAAATAAATAAAATCTTAAGAAAAAAAATCTGGGGTTCATTCTTCCCCAATTTGACTAACTGATTCAATGCACAGAATCAGCATAGGAATCTAGACACGAAGAATGAAGAAAATTAACCCAAATTTTCTGTTTTAGTTTGAAATTTATCTTTGAAAATATAGTGTGAAGTCTATCTTTGAAATTCCTTCCAGTTGGACATCCAATGAATAAGGAAATTAAAGTTACCAGTATGTGAGGAGTTAAACAGGTGTTAAATGCTCAAGAGTGAAAGCTGAGCGATTTGGTATTTTCGACCCAGTAAGGTATAATGGAGAAGAAAGGCCGGTTTAAACAGAGCCCTTATGGTCATCCTCAATGGACCGTGACTCAGCACAGGGAAACTGATCGATGTGACCACTGAGATTTGTCAAGGATCACTTTAATATTTAGTAGGGGAAAATCTGAATATTATTCTAATATTTAATTAGAAGAATACCATGTTTGACAGCTCAGAGCACTCATGTTTTCAACTCAGTCTGATTTGATGAGCACTGTCCCTTTCTCTTTCTACAGATGATTTTCCTGTAAATTTTTCTTGATAGGGTTGCATTTTGATCTAACTAATATTCTCCTTATGCAAATGAATGTTATTTACATATATAAAACAAGTTAAGAAATCAAAGTGACATTCAATTGATATTTACAGGCAATTTCATCTGCTTATTTTTCATTTTCATAGAATTTAAATTTAGCATTTTCTGACTTGGATTCCATTAGATTAGTACACTTAAGAGTTAAGCTGATTTTCTTTCATTAAAGTTTAGTTTCTGTGGTTTAATCAGTGAACATATAATTGCTTAAAATATTCATTTTATAAGATTTTTCAATAAATTATCAAGAATGTTTAAATCTAAAAACAGTGCTATTTTTGTACTTATGGTCAGAGATACACAGCACAAATTTTTCAGCTAGTTAGTTTTCTCTACTTTAATCTAATAAACCAGCTGGAAAAATGGTTGTTTTCTCTCTGCTGGATTTCTTTCATTTTTATCTCTATATGAATATTATCCTTTCATACCTTATCATTCTGTCTCAGAGGTCAGGAGCTTTTATTTTGAATTACTTCTTGATTCATCAGGTAATAGTTAACATTGACTGAGAGCTTAGTATACACCAGGCATATAGTAATGGATTGATTCATTTTATCCTCATAATAACCATAAGAGATTCTTACTATCACTATCCTTCTAAAGATAAGGAAAGTAATAAACAAAGAGGACAACTCTGAGAAATAATACGCACATTCCAGGTCCCCCATATTCTCATTCAGTGCAGGAGAATACATATAAAGCATGCAGCTACACTAGGTCTGCCGTGTTCTTATTAAATGTGGTGAGATATATGAAGCATGCAGCATAATGTCTAGCATACCGTTTGCACTGTAAGCACTCAGCTAGAGTTTGCTCCCATTCTACACTCTGTGTGTTCCTTTATTATAACAAGTGGCTTACTATCTTCCAATTCTTTAGTTAAATGACCTTGAGCAAAGTGCCTAACAGTTAGTATGTCATGTAGCAGGATTCGTAACAAGGCAGTTCTTGCCTAGTGCCCTAGCTCTTAGCCAGTACAACACCCTGTTAGATAAACAACAGTATAGCATTGATAATTCCATAAAATCACCACACATTCCACTCTATTATACTATTATGGTACAAGCAATAACTCTACTACCACACTCATTTGAGAATATCATCTGTAGTCAAATCTAGATAACAGTGTCAAGGAGTAAATATGAAAGGAAAGTGTAAAATGGAATAAGTGCACACAGAAAAGGGTGTCGGTGTGTAGTGGGTACTCTCATAAAAGCTGGGAACCTAGATTCGAGGTGGACAGAATGAGAGCGTGACTCATCTAAGCCTGAAGAAAAGGGAAAGTGAAAAATTTAAGTCCCAAAATGTGAGAGGGATGAAGAAGCATCTTGTTCATGACCTTCTCTTAGTGATGCTTTTATGTCAATAAAGGAAGTAGTATAATAACTGTAATTTATAAAGCTTTTCAAGATATAATCATTCTTCTCAACTGCTACTAAATTGCTCTTTAATCAAAACAAATCTGATATTCGTCTGCCAAAATCTTTGAATGGCTGCTCAGTACCCTCAAGATTCACCCTGATCCTGCCTTGTGTCTTGAAGTTCTCTCTCCTTCCTCCACCTTGCACAGACCACTTGATGTGGTGGAGAGAACTTGAGTTTTAAAACCAGAAAGATGCATATTTAAATTTCCTATTCCACTACTGCAAACTTAGTGATTTAGGGGAATACACTTAACTCTCTGACTCATATTCCTTCTGCAACTTGAGGATAGTAATGCATTATCTTTAGGGTAATATTATTTGGATTAAATTTATATACATATATTATTACATATATATGTATTACATATATTATTACATACATATGTCCTAATGCCCAGAATGCCATGGGCATTACAGGCATTCTATTTGCTTTAATTTCATTATGTTTTATTTGCATGTATTTTCTATAATAGTACTAGTAAATGCTCCTAAGTTTCTTAATTTCTTTAGGCCCTATTTTTCTCATCTTCAAAATGAGTATGAGAATAAATACCTAGAAGAGTTTTTAGAAGGAATAAAATAATGAAAGCAAGACATATAGTAGTCACTCAATAAATGGCGGTTGTATTATTGTCACTGCTTCTGCGGTTAGCTCATGAACTCCTTGAGGACAGCAACTTTGTCTTACTTTTGTTTTTTATCCCCAATATCTCACATAAAAACTGCTTATGGAGTAGGTGCTCAACAAAATTCCAAAATGTGAACAAAGAAGTTTTACGTGTTCTTGACCCAGCAACAACACTAGACTCAATAGAAGTCCCAAATCTCATATTATCAGTCTTACTACAGATTTTAGAAACCAACTTTATTAGTTAATATAAATAACTACAATTGCTGTAGAAGAAAACTCCAAAACCTCAGTAGTTCGACATAAAGAGTTTATTGCTTACTCATGGTACAATCTAAAGCATGCTGAATTCTCAATGATTTGTAACGGAGATAAAATTATCCAAACTGAGTAATTTCCTGTCGAGTAGAATCAGTGTTATATACTTATTTATATGTATAACTTCCTTAATTATCACTACCCTTTTGTTCATAGTTATTAGCATAGTGCATTCATTGTCCTCCACAAGAATTCAGAAAATATTTAGTATTTACTAATGAATTTACACAATAAATTTAGTCTATTTTTAGAAAGAAAAAACCCTCTTATTAAAGAAAAGTTGGACATCGCTAGTATTTGCTAGTGTTGTCTAAATTACTTAACTTTGCCCTGACCGGTGTGGCTCAGTTGGTTGAGAACAATCCCACAAAGTGAAAGGTAGGCAAATTGATTCCTGGTAACGGTACATGCCTGGCTTGCAGGTTCAGTCCCTGGTCAAGTTGCATACAAGAGGCAACCAATCGAAGTTTCTCTCCCTTTCTTTCCCTCTCCCTTCCCCTCTCTCTAAAAATAAATAAATTAAATCTTAAAAGATAATAAATAAATTACTTAACTTTGCAGGAATAATACTTAAATGATACCCACATTGAAAAATTGTTTGTACTAATTTTTAGCACTTCTATATTTAAAAAAAATTCTCAACTAGCTTCGTACGTGTATGATCAGGAGTGGTAAGTATTCTTATATACACAGGAGTCTGAATCTTCCTTAATTCAATGTAGAGAATGTGCTGAATGATTTCTATTTGTAGGCACTAAGCTAAGTGCTTTGCATGAATTGACTCATTTAATCTTCTTAACAAACCTCTTGAGAGGAATCCTATTATTATTCCCTTTTACAGATGAAAGAACTGAGACACAGAGAAGTTTTAAAAAGTATCCAAGGACTCATAGCTGAGGAGCACTGGCATTGGTGGGCAATCCAACCCCTAGCCTGTGCTCTTAACCACCTCTTCCTCTGCTGTCTCTGTGATAGAGCACAGATTGAGGAAAAATAACTTATTTTTTATTTCCAGCTTTGTCTTTACGAAGTGGAGAGGACTGTGTAGGCTATCACATGGGCAAAAAGTCATCATAAACAATATAGGGGATGCATAATTGTCTTTTTTTAACTTTAGAAGAGTTAAAGCTTTAGTATAAGCAAAATGACAGCCTCTGAGTTATGAATTAGCTGGAGAGTTGCTTTCTTTCATGCCAAAAAGGCATTTTATTTGATGTGGCAAAATAATACAATCCAGTTTTAAAAGTAACATTTGAGCTGAACTCAAGATTTGCTTTTTTAAAAACAATCTGTAATCTTCAGTTACCAATGGCTGATTTCCAGGTTCTATTTTGAAAGTGATAATTAGGCCTGGAAATTTTTTACTAACTTTGTTATGTAAATCACACCTTTGGGGGAAAACTTGGACAAAATGACACAATAGCTATAGAAAACCATTTTACCCTGAATGATTTTATTCATCTGTTCAATCAGATGAGATATGTGATAGGCTTTTTCTGTACTCAATGATTCCTAGAGCATTTGAAAATCCAGTCCCCAATTTAAAAAAAGAACGATCCTTGTTTTTGTTTATTCCAACCTCAGATTTAATCTTGAGTTTCTCAGATCTTGGGTCGCCTTGACTCATTATGGAATTTTGAACCACCAGAATCTTAAACACTTTTTTCTTTTTCATCAAATTTCCCCAATTTAAATACCTCTTCTCTGAAAAGAACATAAATAATTCTCCTGTTCATGTTTTTAATTCTTATTTCTATACTTTTCAAACCCTTGAGACTGACAAAATTATGTAACTACTGAAGACTTTTCTTAGTCAAGGCAATTGCCAAATAAAAGTCTACAGCCTGTTTTGCACAGCCCATTGGAGAGAGCTTCTCCAGGCCAAACAGAGAACTAATTCTCCCTGCTCTTTTTACCACCATGCAGCCTCACAGCAGAAGGCAATGTGAAAATGGTCCACCAAATAGCATTGACCACTCTACACTGGCTCTTTGAGAAGCAGTGTCTAGTTTTGATGGGAAAGTCTAATTCCAATGATAAACTCAAGACATCTGCAGAACTAAATATATCTCTAAATACAGCACAGCTTGAAAAACAGATCAGATCTGGTTTCAAAACACTGTGTCTTTAACCCTTTTCAAGATGTGGAATTCCTTGAAATGATAAAAGTTAAAGAGAAAAACATCATAGAAAATCATTTTGTACCCAAATATTGGCTTGTACCTCAATGACATTCCTACAGTGGTAGCATTTAACCTTAAATTACTGTATGGCATTGGGCGACTTCTGGACTACAGAAGCCAAGAACAAAAGCAAAATGGATATAATTCACCCATTCATATATCAGGTCAGAATAGAGAGGCCAACTCATCATAGAGTTCTTAGCAAACCATAGTCCTTTCTACCATCAGCTTGTTCATTTGTTATTATGAGCCCTTCAGTTGTTTTTCTTCCTTCATTTGGGACAGAAACATAAGGTCTAGGCCAAAGAGACCAGGGTTCTTAACGGCTCTTTTCTCTCTCACTTCCCCTCCCGACGGGATAGCCGGTTGGCTTGCGTAGTCAGTTGGACACAAATGTCTTTGTCATCTCCCCTCCTCATGCCATCCAGCTTTAATCATTTGTCAGTGTGCTTTTGTCTCTTTTCCATTGAGAAGAAAGATTTCCTGGACACACATGCTCTCCTTGTTGCTAGATAATGGCATTTACCACAGTGCAATTTACGTTTATTGTATGTTTAACAATCTACTTACTTTAAGAAAGTCAGTTTTCTTCTATTCATATTCTTCCCAATGATGAAGATCCTACACAAATAAGGGGACTTTACTTTTTCAAACTCCAGATCCTAGTGTATCTAGTATGTTGTAAACATGCTGACTCAAAGCAAACTTCCCTGATTTCGTGATATTTCCTTTCACCATGCCTTGCCAGTATTGTTGGAGTATATATTTAATGCCTTATTTGATACTTTCTTATCCCCAACTTGCCTATGAGTGGTTCCCAAACCTGTTGCATATCAGAAATGTTAGCAGAAACTCTACCCCTGCAGATTCTGATTCAGCAGTCCCTGAAACACCCAAGAAACTGTATTTTTTTTTCTTATCCATACCCAAAAGGGATTGTTTTCATTGCATAGTCCATGTGAGCTAGAGTAAGTAGGCCACAATATCTATAAAGATGTGGCCTAAAAGTATAATTTTTAATTCTGTAGTGATTCAGAAGCGGACGGTCATTGACAGTAGTGGAGAACTTTTATTAGTAATGGGGGATGAGCAAAGTAGAGATGGGGATGCAGGGAAGACCAGTGTAGCTGGAGCTTAGAGGTAAGGACTAAAGGTTAGGCTGGGACAAATGGGTAAGGGCTCTGACATGCTATGTTAAAGAATGTGGATGTATTTTGTAAATAATGAAATGCTACCAGAGCTTCTTGGTAGAATCATCTACATAGAGGTATTACTTAAAATAATACAATAGACTACTTCTCAGAAAATCTACATATACAGAGAGTGTGGGGTTGGGATTTATAGGAGGCTTAAATTTGAGAGTAGGCTGACTGAATTTTTTGTTACTCCATTGAATGTAAGAGCTCAAAGGGAGTGTGAAAAAGAATAAGTTGGGAAGGAGTAAAAGGATCATCTAACAGCATCGATGACTCTATCAGTCAGACTATGCTAACTGCTGTAACAAACAGCCTCCAAATTTCAGTGGCCATCGTCTCTTCCATCTGGTAGCTTCTTCCTTGTCCAACATCTTCTTTGGCTATGTCTGGAATGACAGAATTAATTGAGAGAATTAAATTCCTTTCGTGCAGACTGCACAGTTTCTATAAGCCACTTTTCGTTACAGATACTTGGGACTCCAAGAGTTGTCTTACTGCTTGAATAGTCGAGCTGCTTCTTCTTCTTCTTCTTCTTCTTCTTCTTTCTTCTTCTTCTTCTTCTTCTTCTTCTTCTTCTTCTTCTTCTTCTTCTTCTTCTTCTTCTTCTTCTTCTTCTTCTTCTTCTTCTTCTTCTTCTTCTTCTTCTTCTTCTTCTTCTCCCTCTCCCTCTCCTTCTCCTTCTTCTCCTCCTCCTCCTCCTCCTCCTTCTTCTTCTTCTCCTTCTTCTTCCTCTTCCCCTTCTCCTCCTTCTTCTTTTCTTTTTTTTTGTAATCCAAGCCTATAGTTTGCAGTTTCTTTGGTAATATAGTTTCCTCAAAGGTATAGATTATTTCTGATCTACTTTATTCATGTTCATACCATTAACTAAGTAGCCATCCCAAAATTATTTTTAAACATAATTCTCAACTACTCTTTGTTGCTTTTTCCTTACTGTGTGCTTTGCTTTCTCAATTTAATGGCAGTTACCTCCTTGTCACCAAGCTTGGTTGGAAAGCCACACCCTTAATCTGATTTTGTCAAATGCTTAGATATTAATGGGTTTTTAATATTTTTTCAATCTTATATCTTACTTACTGGGACTTAGAGTCAGTCACCTTTGCAAACCATTCAAGACACCAAATTTCTAGATTTGATTCATTTCTGCTTGCTATGTGGGCAATTCTTTCCAGATCTTATGTAATTTTTGAAATATTTTTCAAAATTTAGCCAACAATAGTCAATATATATTAACATGGTTATTCTTTCTAACTATTTCCTTTAGAGCTATTTGATCAATAGAGGTGTCCTCTGCCTTTCAGAATATAAGAGGTGACAGTTTCACCCAACCATTTTTACCCAGCTACTATATAACATAGATTGCCATTTTTCATCTTTAAATAGTTACTTTCTTTGCTCCCTGCCTCCCCCCACTATTAAGTCAATGCCACATATTTATATAGCACCCTTGCTTTGTTGCCAATTTTGGTATTATTAAAGATATCCCAGCATCTTATAATAAGATCACGATCTCAGTGAGTTAAATAACAAAGGTTTCTAGCTTATGTCATAGTCAATGCATGTTAGGGAGCAGGAGATATCTAGACGCCCCCTTACTTTAACAAATGGATTTTGTTACAGGCTTATGTGTGTCCTCTCCTAATAGTCGCACGTTAGTATTGTCTCCCAGTAATCTCAGCATGTGACTGTACTTGGAGACAGGGTCTTTACAGAGGTAATTAAGTTAAAATGAGATCATCGGGGTGGACCTTAACCGAATATAACTCGTGTCCCTATAAGAGGAGGAATTCTGGACATGAACATATACAGAGAGAAGATGATGCAAAGACACAGGGAGAAGAAAGCCATCTACAAGCCAAGGAGAGAAGCCTGAAATAGATCCTTCCCTTAAAGCCTTCAGAAGGAACCAACCCGATGACATCTTGATCTCAGACTTTTATCCTCCAGAACAATGAGAAAATAAAATCTGTTGTTCATGTCACCCAGTCCATGGCACCTTTTTATAGCTATCCTAGCGAATTAATATAGCTTCTTAGTCACCAGGTATTATCCAGCCAACATATAAAGAGAGAGTGTGGAGAATCTTCAGGCAATTTCAGGGTCAGCTCCTACAGATTTTAGGGACTATCTTATATATCATGCCCACCTCCACAGTATTAACTAGAACTCAGTCACATGGCCTCACCCCACTGCAGAAGTAAGGAAAATTCACTTAGCCATTTCACAGATATACAAGTGGATTTGGTGAGCCCACGGAAGTGTCTCTGCTACAAGGAGGGTAGCCTGAATTTGAGGTGGGAATGACTCTCTACTCAATCCACGAATTAGTCCATAGTAGTTTCCCCTTATCCACAAGGGATACATTTCAAGATTCCAGGTAGATACCTGAAACTTTGGATAGTACCAAACCTTATCATGCATTACTGAACAATGGGGTTACATTCTGAGAAATGTATTGTTAGCTGATCTTCTCCTAGTGCAAACATCATAGAGTGCACTTACACAAACCTAGATGGCATAGCCTACTACGAACTAAAGCTATATGGTATATCCTATTTCTCCTAGGCTGCAAACCTGTACAGCATTTTACTGTACTGAATACTGTAAGCAATTATAGTGTATTGGCAATTATTTGCATATCTAAATATAGAAAAGATACTGTAAAATTATGGTATATAAGATAGTGTGTGTGTGCACATGCACACAGGAGGTAGGATGTGGAAGGAGGCACCCTTGGAGGAAGAGTAAACATCAGGCAGAGGGAGGAAGGGAGGGAGGGAGGAAGGGAGAGATGGAAGGAAGACAAAGGGAGAACAAAGATTGAAAGAGACCCAGAAAGATAAAACTTGAGATGAGAAATAATAAAAGAGAAAGGGAAGAGAAGGAGGGGTGGGGAGTAAGACTGGGAGGAAAGACAGATAAAGAGAAATGAGGAAGAGAAGTGAGTCTGTTGTCACAGTGTTTGGGTGTGTGCCACTTACAGGGCATGGGTGTGTGGGCGTGTGGGTGGGTGGGTGGGTGGATGGTGGATTGCTGGGCTCCCCTCCTCCCCAGCCCTCTCTACTTATTTTCTCACCAACTCCAGGCCCCACTGTGGTGGGCACTGGGCAGGTGGACATATGTGAACCTCCTTGTCTATTTAAACCACCCAGAGCTGGCAGAAATTTCAACATCTTAGCTGGATCCAGCCTTTCCTTTCAACATCAAAAACAAGTATTTTGCTTATAATTAATTAAAATATCATGGGGACCTCCATCGTATATGCAGTCTGTCATTGACCAAAATGTTGTTATGCTGTGCATGAATGTATATACTATGTTTTTTCTATACATATGTACCTATGACAAAGTCTAATTTATAAATTTGGCACAGTAAGGGATTAACAACAACAACTAACAATAAAATAGAACAATTGTAACAACATACTGTAATAAAAGTTATGTGAATGTGGTCTCTCCCTGTCTCTCACAGTATCTTACTTACTGTGCTGTCCTCACCTTTTCACTTAAAGAACCCACTTTACAGCTTCTCTTTGGCATATTTGACTTGCCAGCATCAACACTCTTGTAAATTATTATTATTAAGTAAAATAAGGTTATTTGAACACAAGCACTGCAATACCCTGATGGTTGATCCAATAACTAAAAGGGTGACTAAATGAGTACTGGGAGGAGAAGATATACAGCATAGAGATGCTGGACCTAGGAATAAGTCATGTCCCAAGCAGGACAGAACCAGACTCATGAAATTTCATCATGCTACTCAAAAATGGTGTGCAATTTAAAACTTATGAGTTGTTGCACTTCCAGCCAAGATGGAGACATAGTTAAACACACTTTGCCTCCTCTCACAGTCAAAAGGACAACAATAAATTTAAAAACAAAAAATAACCAGAACTGCCAGAAAATTGAACTATTTGGAATTCTGACAACCAAGGGGTTAAAGAAGAAACATTCATCCAGACCAGTAGGAGGGGCGGAGACAGGCAGCCTAGGTGGAGAGGACTCATCACAAGGCAGCAGCTGGAGGACCAGGGAGAGTGAGGCAGTGGCTGGCAGAGTGGGTAGTCCCACATTTGTGTGCAGATAAACTGGGAGGAACAACTGGAAAGCAAGACAGACCATGTGACCCAGAGTTCCAGTGCAGGGAAATAAAACCTCAAAACCTCTGACTGTGAAAACCTGTGGGGGTTGAGGTGGCAGGAGAAACTCCCAGCATCACAGGAGAGTTCGCTGGAGAGACCCACAGGGGTCTCTAGAATGTACACAAACCCATTAACCTAGGAATCAGCAACAGAAGGGTCCAATTTGCTTGTGGGTAGCAGAGGAAGTGATTGAAAGTACGAGGAGAGCTGAGCAAATGGCATTGTTCCCTCTTGGATTCTTCCCCTACGTACAGTGCCACAACAGCAATATGGGTTGCCCCACCCTGTTGAATACCTAAGGCTCTGCCCCTTACTACATAACAAGTGCTCTGAGACCAAAAAAAAAAAAAATATATATATATATATATAAATATATATATATATATATATATATATATATAGCCCAAACGAAAGAACAGATCAAAGCTCCAGAAATAATATAACTACGTGATGAGGAGATAGCCAGCCTATCAGGTGCACAGTTCAAAACACTGGAAATCAGGATGCTCACAGAAATGGTTGAGTATGGTCGCAAAATAGAGGAAAATTGAAAGCTATGAAAGTGAAATAAAGGAAAATGTACAGGGAACCAACAGTGACAGGAAGGAAACTGGGACTTAAATCAATGGTTTGGAGCAGAAGGAAGAAATAAACATTCAATCAGAACAGAATGAAAAAACAAGAATTCAAAAAAATGAGGAGAGGCTTAGGAACCTCCAGGATAACTTTAAATGTTCCAACATCCAAATCATAAGGGTGTCAGAGGGAGAAGAGGAAGACCAAGGGATTGAAAACTTATTTGAAAACATAATGAAGGAGAACTTCCCTAATCTGGCAAAGAAAATAGATTTCCAGGAAGTCCAGGAAGCTCAGAGAGTCCCAAAGAAGCTGGACCGAAGGAAGCACACACCGAGGCACATCATAAATACATTACCCAAGATTAAAGATAAGGAGAGAATCTTAATAGCAGCAAGAGAAGAGGAGACAGTTACCTACAAAGGAGTTCCTGTAAGACTATCTGCTGACTTCTCAAAAGAAAACGTATAGGCAAGAAGGGGCTGGAAAGAAGTATTCAAACTTGTGAAAGGCAAGGGCCTACATGCAAGATTATTCTATTCAGCAAACTTGTCATTTAGAATGGAAGGGCAGATAAAGTGCTTCGCAGATAAGGTCAAGTTATAGGAGTTCATCATCACCAAGCCCTTATTATATGAAATGTTAAAGGACTTATCTAAGAAAAAGAAGAATATCAAAAATATTAACAGTAAAATGACAACAAACTCACAACTATCAATAACTGAACCTAAAAACGAAAACAAAAAGAAAAATGAGCTAAGCAAACAACTAGAGCAGGAACAGATCCGCAGAAATAGAGATTACATGGAGGGTTATCAGCAGAGTGGCGGGAGGAGAATGCAGTAAATGTACAGGCAATAAGAAGCATAAATGGTAGGTACCAAATAAACAGGGGGAGGTTAAGAATAGTATGGGAAATGGAGAAGCCAAATAACTTACATGTATGACCTATGGACATGAACTAAGTTGGAGAAATGATGGTGGGGGGGTGGTACAGGGAAGAGGGGAATAAAGGGAAGAAAAAAATGGGACAACTGTAATAGCATAATTAATTAAATATATTTTTTAAAACTTGTGAGTTGTTTATTTCTGGAATTTTCCATTTACTGTTTTCAAACCATTTGACTGCAGGTAACAAACTGCAGAAAGCAAAACTGCAGATAAGGACTACTGCAATTTCAATAGAGAATTGGGAAGAAAACAGAGAGAAGAGATTCCTTCCTCATTTACATATTGCTATGCTGTTTATAAATATAATTTTCTCAATTACTTCTCAATTCATTTGGTCCTCAAAATAGCCCATTCAAGTATCCACTGAACAAATATTTGTTGAGCCTCTCCCTTCAGAATTCCCCAATCCATTAGACGTGTAGGTGGAGAGATAGGTACATAGTTGTAGGGATGTTATTATCCTTATTTTATATAGTAGTAAATGAAGTCACAGAAACATTGACTTGCATAGGTCATACACTTAGCAATTAATTCATTACCTCAAAAATATGTATACTTACTGTGCCTGGCAGGCATATAATAAATACTCATCATCTCACTACACTCTTTGTTTTTACATCCTGTGTAGTTTTCACAGATTACAGAGAATAAGCAAGTACATTAAAATGGTAAGTGAAAGGTGTTTGATGAAGAGCATGATTACTTTAAACACCTCTACCTATATATACATATATCACTTGTTCTGTAGTACCGTCAGACAGTGCAAACTCTTCACCCAGATGTTCAGACACAACTGTGACATGTGGCCGTTCCCATCTGAGTTGCCCAACTGAAAAGACTCTGTGGTCCTCACCTTTCGTTCCGTCAAATATGCTGTGGAAAATCCCATTGTCTTGCGTTGTCTCATGCTTTCCTCACCTTATGGAATTTAGTAGTTCCTTTCCTCTTTGCTTGTCTAAATCCTACCAATTCCTCAGGTCTTTCATGCGACCCCCTCCTAACTTTCACTGCATGTTTCAGCCCACCTCAAGACTCCCCCAGTTGGACTCACTATTTGTAATATTATTTTGGCATACCATCTTTAGGCACACCTTCTATACTTTTAAATGTTCTATAGACTTAGATTAAGCATATTTTTATATTTCTAAACTTCTGGGCCTTTCAAAATTCATTTTGTGGTTAGAATAAATTTGCATGAATTGCCTGCTCATTTACTTCTTACAAAGTCATAAGTTGGCAGATCTTTTTTCAGTGTGGTGTCTAGATATGGTCTTCTCTGGTCAAAAATGTAAAATAGATGACCTTGTGTAGCCTTTCAAATCTTTTCTGCACTACTTGCCTTTTTATTAATGACCCCTACAGCATCTTCCTCTCTTTCTCAGGGTAGAAGCCCTGCTTGGCCTCATAGGTCTGCCTAGGAGGACTCTCGTGGCCATAAGCATTCTCAGTTTTCCTCATGTCTTTCCAACAAAATGTACCTGCCCTCTCCCAATCCCAGGTGTCCAAACTTAATCAGATAAACAAATTTACATAAGACACAGATGCTGATCACAGCAGCAGCTTTCTGGTTGCAATTCCATGACATCCAGGATTGGCTGTGCAAATTGCAGTCATCACGGTAAGTCTGGAAGTGGGAGGGCAGAATGTGGAGAACTTTGATGTCCTTCAAATGAGAAAGCCATATGAATATGAGCAAAACTCTGGTCCAGTAAAATATTAATTGAAGGAGAAAAAAATGCTCCTTAAAATTGATTTGAGCAGTAAAACATCTTAAAGCAAGGAATCTATAGAAATATTTTTTTACAGTTGACATACACTATCATATTAGTGTCAGGTGCTCGACATAATAATTAGATATATGTATAATTTATAAGGGAATCATCCCAATAAGTCCAGTACCCATCTGACATCATACATAGTTATTTCAGTATTACTCAATATTGTACTTATAGTCAATAAGTATACATCAATATTAATAATAAGTAATGCTGTACATTATATCCCCATGATATTTTCACAACTGACAATTTGTACTTCTTAATCCCTTTCACATTTTTTCGCCCATCTCCCCAATCCCCCTCCCATCTGGCAACCATCAATTTGTTCTCTGTATCTATGAGGCTGTTTCCATTTTGTTTGTTCATTTATTTTGTTCTTTAAATTCCACATATAAGTGAAATTATATGGTATTTGTCTTTATGGAAATAATTTTAGTGTTGATTTCTTGTATCTCTACTGTAGTTGTCTACATTATTACTTTATGGTTATAAAGCACAATTATAAAGCCAGCCAGCTACTTAATATAAAAAGTTTATTCCAGCAACAACAAAAACAAAAGAACTGTTTTCTGACTTAGCATTTAATAAGGGAGACAATAACACGCCATTCTTTAAAGGACGATTTTCGGTTTAACAATAAATGAGCCTCGTAGAAAAATAATGGATAGATGAAAGCATGAAAAGCATCTGCCTTCTCTGCAAGTCTGCCGGCTGGCAGGGCCACAGGCAGAGTGGTCCAAGCCCTAGAAGTAGTTACATGAGCACTGACTGCTTCTGAGAGCTGCAGAGGGGCAGGTTGTATTTTTAGATTATGAGTCTCGGGGACCTGGAGACCGTAACTTGTTGATTCTCTCAGCACACTCTTGCACAGTGTTGCTTGTATTTTTGACACTCAAACGTCCTTTCATTCTGATACCAGAAATCCATCTATCTTTGTCCATGAACCTCAGGAACAGAAGAGGAAATTTCAGCTAGGCTCCAATGCTGCCGTACCACTTAACGTCCAAAAGCTGAGGAGTCCTCCTCGACTTCCTCAAAAAACATTTCATTATGCCAAAGATGAGAAACCTAATCACTCGCGTATTTCATAGTGAGATGGAATAAAGTACCTGGAGAATCATGGGGAATAGCCATAAAACTGGTCACGGATGTGCATACATGGATGCACACATCTTCCTAACTTTAATAATTCCTTATTCCTGGAAATAAAGAAAATCAATCATTGATTCCTCCCTTTTAACAACCAATGGAGGTATAAACGTGTTTATATAGAGTATTAGGTCAAGCATCATAATCACCAACTTCCATTATGAAAGGGGTCAATTCAAAGAGAGAAGAAAAAGATGAAAACCGGCAGCATTCTCCCTCCACATACTGTATTAATTTACTACAAATATACAGTAAATCAAGATTCTTACATTTTTATTTAGTTTTTAAGTAAAAATAATTTAATCCCTTCATTATAAAACATCAAAATGGAAAAAGCAGAGTTAACCTATTTGTGTATGTTTATTTATTTATTTATGGAACATGCCTCCCCATTTATAGGTATTTAAAAGCATAGCAAATGTAAAATGTCAGTTACAGAACTATGGCAACATACTGATGACCTGTAAGGTTTCTTAGCTCTCTTTTCCTCTATCACACAAAAACGTAGAAAACTACTCATTTGTTTTTTTTTCCCCCCTTTGGCTTCCATTTTACAATAACAACTTTACCACCAACTGAATTAGCATTAACATGTTTGTGAATCTTACAAGCAAAACTCCGTAGTCTGCTTTAAAAAAAAGTCTGCTTAATAGTCTTTTGATTGTTAAAAATTCTTTTCATCATCTTCTCAGTGTACGAAAACAGGCGATCTCAAATCTTATTATAAATGACAAAAAATACTTTTAAAAGAAAAAACTAGTTTCAATGATCCTTTTTCAATGCATTACAATAGAACTTCTCTGAAACGCCAATGACAATGCTTTTACACAATTTCTCATCAGCACTTTCGTCTGTCCTGTCTCTCTCCTTTCTAGCTTCAGATGTGCTAAAGAAAGATGCAAAATCACAGAGAAGCACACCTTTATGCTTTTCCAAGAAGAAGAATGAAGTTCTGTGGCTACATCTCCGAATGGGTGCTGACTAGTCAGCTTCGCCCTCCTCATGCCCTGGACTGTGCGCCCACAAATAGAAGTGGTGAAAACAGGTAGGGAGCTGTCACAGGTCCATCGACGCTCCTCACGAAGGAGTCAAAGGGATCTGTTTGTGGCCCCACACGTGTGTGAGGGCAGGAGAAAGGAGGAAATACAAGGAAGGGACTTCTCCACCCCTGGCCACTGGGACACTTAAACTTGCCACGTACCCACCCCCTTCAACAACTGCCTGCAGAGCTCAGTACAAAAACATTAAGCCCCAGAGAGTGGCTTTTCTAATGCTTCAAATAGACAACCCACATCCTCACAAGGAAAATAAATTCCTGTTTATTGAAAAAAATGTCTTATGTGCTTGGAACAAAAACACTCCTCTAAACAATATCATGTGGTGGAAAACAAAAGGAACAAAGGATGTTTTAGTAACTGGATCTTGTGTTAAATAAATGAAGCGTGAAGTTTACATATTTATGTGGGTGTACTGATGTAATCCAATCTTAGAAAACTCATACATTTATAAGATGAGTTTGGATATAAACATTCCTGAGTACTGAGATTAACAACATATTTATATAAAACTATACACATTGTTGATAAAGAAAAAATATTGCCACCTTTATGAAAATAATAAAGATAAAGACCAGCCATTCATATATTTTGCTCAATTATTCTCTGTTAGGTTAAAATTGAATTACTGGGGTTTTTTTCCTTCCAGCTTAAAATGGTCCAATAAATTTTCTCCAAGCACTCTCAGCCTAGGCTGAATCCTATTTTCCTATTTTTATTTTTTCTATTTCACCTAAAATTTTCTCTATTTTTTTGGTCCTATTATAAGCCACAGCCAATCTTCTTTGAAAATCTCATTCCCCAGTCCCCAAAAGATTTGATGCTACCTTGTTCAAGGGGTTTGTGTCCAAAGCTTACCCAGCTGCATTGGGAAAATTATTCAGCCTGCACGACAATTGTACTACTTGCAGCAGGGAAGGGTTTTTTTTTTGGGGGGGGGGGCAGTGTAGGCATGTGTGTAAGCATTAAAAATCACCAGTATAAAATCTAGCTTGAGACACATACAGACCAGGTATTGCATGTTAGAGGTGCTATATTTAGGCCCCTTCTTCTAGGTAAGTTCAGCAAACTGAATTCCTATCCTTTTCTTAATACTGTTAAATTCCTAAGTGGAAAGATTATGGTCCTGACATTCTTTGTGTCCCTCTTTGCATTCCCAGTGGTCTGACTCAATGCTGCATACATAAAGCAAATATTTATTGCATACCTATTACATGCCAAGCGCTGTTCTATGTACTTAATGTAAATTATGGCATTTAATCATTTCAACAGTGCTATGAAGTAGTGTGAATTTTATCCCCATTTTACAGATGACAGAACTGAGGCATAGATACGTTCAGTAACTTGCCAAAGAACAATTCACATTTGTAAGTAGGAGCAGAGCCAGAATTGGAAGCCAGAGAATTCACTCCTGACCACTGAGCAACATGTCCTCCTGCACCACAGATGCTTAATCAAATTTTAATATTAGAAGAGAGGATTTTAGCAAGCAGGGTCATGAAAATGTAGGAAAGCAGTTGAAAGGCCAATTTGTCAAGTATAAAGGGGAATATCCTTGGTAAGGCAGAAGCTCTGCCTTTTATCTTAAGTCCAGCCACTGAGCAGCAGTATCTTTCAGACCAGCCTGTGATGTGGACACGGCCCGAGCCTAAGTGATAGCAGTAACTTTCCACATACCTCTGTTGTCAGCCTCTCCCTGACCATGTTCTATGCTTTCCATGTCACTTACAGTAAGGGTGCTAATGTGGACCAAGTTCTATGCTTTCCAAATCATGTTCTATGGCTTCCAAATTGATTCTGTTACTGGCTCTAATAATCTATTAATCAAATCAGAATAATTTAGTAAAATAATTTGTCTCCCTTATTTGTTTCAAAATCTAAGCACACTGAGGTAAAAATGGTATCTTTCTCATTTTTTTTTTCTTCTATGTTACCTTTTAAGTAGTATACTCTCCACAAAAGTTGCATTAGCCTTGCCAGGCTTGGCTGCTCTTTGGGGCACAGTGTGGGGTGATCCTGTTTGACAAAATATTCTGTGAAGAAGTAGGGTAGGCATAAAAAATTATGCATACATAAGTGATTTTCCTTTGAGTCTATACTGTTAGTTACGTGTTTAGCTATGAGAAATAGAAAGACTAACTAACTGGCTCAAATCAATAAAGAGTTTATTCTACATAAAAAGATCAAAGGTAGCAGTTGCCAAGAGTATTTGGCTGTTCAAGTATGTGCTGAGGCTCTGGCCGGGTGGCTTGGTTGGAGCATCCTCCCAGTGATCCCCAGTCAGGACAAATGCCTAGGTTGAGGGTTCAATCCCAGTCGGGGTGTGTACAGGAGGCAACTGATCAATGTCTCTCTCTCTCTCTCTCTAAGCAATAAATATATCTTCAGATGAAAATTTTTAAAAAATAAAAAAAAAGTATATGCTGAGGTTCAGACTCTTTCTATTCTTTCCCTTCACCACATTCAATATACTTTTTTTCAACATGATTTTCATCTTACTCTGAAAGATGGCTGTGGACATCACACTCATACTCAGAGAGAAACGAGAAGGGACACCAACCATCCCTTGCACTAGGAAAGCAACACTTTACCCAAAGCCCCACCTCCCACCCCAGGTAGGCTTTTCCTTACATTTCATTGGTTGGTATATTATCGCATGGTCACTCACCTGCAAGGAAAACTGGGGAACTAAATTAGCTTTTACAGCCTCTTTAGTGAAAGGAGACAGGAGAGAAGGGGTTGGTGTGGTTAATGTGTGAGCCAGGTGGGAACTTAAAGTGCTGGGGGGACCACTCTCTGGAGTTAATGGTTGCCTAGCCACTATGCTGTGCATCTGAACCTAGTACAGAATAGTACTGAAGGTAAACTGTAATTTTTAAAAAGTTTTCTGTGGGTCAGCCAACCAACAGTAGAAAGAAAACAATCCACCACCAATCATTTTCTTTCCATATTCTTCGCCCCCATGAAAACATTACTTGCAGGAAACTCATATACAGGTTCTCTCTCCACCATCTTGCCAGTCTACATACCAAAACTAGTTGTAAGGAAAGAATACAGAACTTATGGTGAGTCCTGAGTGACAATGACAACTCTGGTATTTGTGAGTTAAAAGAAATCAGTCTTAAGCTAGACTCTGTCAGTCAGCTCTCACCACAAGCACCATGGACAGTTGGGGTAGGATAATCCTTGTTCTGCACAACTGACTGCGTGCAGGACACCTGCCAGCATGTCTGGCCCCTGCTCCAGTAGATGGTAGCGATACAAAATGTCTCTCATTTCTAAGTGCGCCCTAAAGAACATTCCGTAGAGAACCACTGAGTTAAAAAAAATGAAGCTCCTAAGTGTAATGTCAGAAGCCAACAGCTAGGGACTGAGTAAGAGATTGAATTGGGAAATAGTGGAAAGGAAAGTTTGATGGGTCAACAAGGCCCTCTCAGAACCCCTGAGAAGTTAATGCCGTCTGAAAAAGAGAAAAGCCTAACTATTCTTTGCTGTTTGCCATTAGCTCTTAAGAAAGATCATCAGGGTCCTCGTGTGACCAACATCACTGCATTGCACAGTCCATCAAAGACCACAAATGGAATGAAAACAGGGTCAGTGAAGTCGGTTTGGCATTCAGGTTAGAGAGTGGCTGAAGAGGCAGACATTTCCGTACACCACAAACACATTTTTTCACGTAAGCTCGTTTTTAAAAACAGTTTACTGCTATATCATCCGTATTGCACACAGTTCACCTAATTAACATATACAACAACAATTTTGTTTTCAAAGTGGGCTTTACTTGTTTCTGGGGAACAGAAGTGTTGGGCTAGTCAGTCTCTCGGGGCTTTTGCAGGTCAGCGATTCTCCAGTTTGCCGTGCTCTCCGGTTGCTCTGTGTACGAGGGGATGGAGGGGGGCATGAAGGGGGGTGGAAAGGAGGCAGCCTGGCTCTGCAGGCAGTGCTGTGGGCACAGACTCTAACTGCTTCAACACCCTTGCACCGAACACGTGGGCAACGTGGTGTCACTGAGCGATAATTGTAATAGTTGTAAGTCGCACTGTCCTGCCAAGAGCTCAAAGCTAACATTACCTTACAGGAGAATTTATTTTCATGTCTGCATTAAGTAGGCAAGGGTTAAGTATAATTTTCTTCACTTCAGTAATAACAAAAGTGAAAGGCATTGGTTTGGGGTGGCTTAGTCAAAGTCCTTCCATTTATCACTGTGTTAACTGAGCTATTTCCAGTGACAGTGCTCTGCTCTTATCTATTCAGAGAATACACGTTAATGGCAATTTTCTACAAAGTTGAAAAGCAAAAATTACAATAAAATACAATTCCTTTGTAAAATATTCTCAATATGTTCTTTCAAACTTGATCATTTGTTACCAACAATGAAGATGTAACACTTTTATCCCCGCAGCACTTTTCAAATGTTAACCAATTAAACATCACAAGCACCCTGGGAATGAGAAAGAAAGTTATTGTATTAGCCATATATGCTTTCAGTAACATGTATATTAAATACTTTGAGTTCATTAGAAAATTTGTGGCACAGATGAAGAAAATCTCATTTTAACTATTGATTTGTCTTCTTCACATAATGAAAAAGAATTATTTAAAGTATTGATTAAATATTCTGAAATTTTCATTTAAATAGAATAATATAGTACTTGAGGCTCTTAGTGTGTATTTGATGTACCATATTGTGATTTGAAAGCATAATCAAATAATATTAAATGAATTGTTTTAAATCAACCCTTGGGAGAGGGTTAAAAAATCATCAAAATTATTCACATTTATCAAGCCTTCCCTAGGTCAGACACAGTTCTAAATGGTTTACATTTAGCAACTCATTTATTCCTGGCAATAGCTATATAATGAAGAATATACAATGATCCCCATTTCACAGATGAGGAAACTAATTGAAGAGAGGGTAAATAATGCGAACACAGATAGCAAGTAGAAAGCTTAAACAGGTATCCTCGCTCCAGAATGCATGCTCTTAAACTCTGTAATATACTGTTAAATTCACAACTGAGAGTAAATTTTAAAAAATAATAAAACATTGTAAGTTAAAGGCCCACTAACAATTATTAGGAAACATCTGTCGAGGACCCTTAGAAGCCTATTTTTTTAAGTATACTTTATTGATTATGCTAGTGCAGTTGTTCCATTTTTTCTCCCCTTAACCCCCCTCTGCCCTGCACCCCCTCCCACCAGCATTCCCTCCTCCCCAGTTCATGGCTTCTCCATTTCCTACACTATTCTTAACCTCCCCCTGTCTATTTTCTACCTACCAATCATTCTTATTCCCTGTACCTTTTCCCCCATTCTCTGCCCTCCTTCTCCCCTCTGATAACCCTCCATGTGATCTCCATATCTATGATTCTGTTCTATTCTGGTTGTTTGCATAGTTTTTGTTTTTGTTTTTTAGGATCAGTTGTTGATTGTTATGAGTTTGTTGTCATTTTACTGTTCATAGTTTTGATCATCTTCTTTTCTTAGATAAGTCCCTTTAACATTTCATATAATAAGGTCTTGGTGATGATGAACCCCTTTAACTTTACCATATCTGGGAAATACTTTATCTGCCCTTCCATTCCAAATGAAAGCTTTGCTGGATAGAGTAATCTTGGGTGTAAGCCTTTGCCTTTCATGACTTTGAATACTTCTTTTCAGTCCCTTCTTGCCTGCAAAGTTTCTTTTGAGAAATCAGCTGACAGTCTTATGGGCACTCTTTTGTAGATAATTGTCTCCTTTTCTCTTGCTGCTTTTAAGATTCTTTTCTTATCTTTAATCTTGGGTAATGTAATTTTGATGTGCCTTGGTGTGTTTCTTCTTGAATCCAACTTGTTTGGGACTTTCTGAGTGTCTTGGACTTGCATGTCCAATTTCTCTGCCATATTGGGGAAGTTTTCCTTTTTTATTTTTTCCAATGAGTTTTCCATTTCTTGCTCTTCCTCTTCTCGTTCTGGAACCCCTATGATTTGGATATAAGAACGTTTAAAGTTGTCCCAGAGCTTACTCAGCCTCTTCTCACTTTTTTGAATTCTTATTTCTTCATTCTATTCCACTTGGATGTTTATTTCTTCCTTTTGTTCCAAATCATCGATTTGAGTCCTTGTTTCCTTCCCTTCACTGATGGTTCCCTGTACATTTTCCTTTATTTCATTTTGTATAGCCTTCATTTCTTCCTTCATTTTGTGACCAAACTCAATCATTTCTGTGAGCATCCTGATTACCAGTGTTTTGAACCATGCAATTAACAGGTTGGCTATCTCCTCATTGTTTAATTTTTTTCTGGAGTTCATAGACAAATTTTCTGGAGTTTTGATCTGTTCTTTCCTTTGGGCCATATTTATTTGTCTTGGCATACCTGTTACATTGTAAGGGGCAGAGCCTTAGGCATATACCAGGGCTGGGCAACCCATTGCACTGTGTTGTGGTGCTGTCTGTGGGGGAGGTGTCCAAGAGGAAACAATGCCACTTGCTAGCTTGCTCAGCTCTTGCCCTACTTTCCATCACTTTGCTTACTTCCCACAAGTGGATTGCACCCTTTCAGGTGCTTATTCCCAGGTGAGTAGGCTTGTGTACATTCTAGGATCTCATGAGCCTCTGCAACAAACTTTCCTGTGAGGCTGAGAGTTTCTCCCATCTCCACAACCCTCACAGATTTTCACAGCCAGAGGTTTTGAGGCTTTAGTTTCCCACACTGTTACTTTGGGTTGTGCAGTTTGTCTTGCTCCCCAGTTGTTCCTCCTGGCTTATCCACATGCGAATGTGGTACTGCCTGGTTTGCTAGCTGCTGCTTCGCTGGCCCGGCCTACTAGCCACTGCCTTGCTGCAGTCCTTTCTTCCCCAACTGCCCATCCCTGAATGAATGTTTCTTCTTTAACTCCCACCAATCTGAATGAATGTTTCTTCTTTAACTCCTTGATTGTCAGACTTCCATATAGTTTGATTTTCTGGCTGTTCTGGTTGTTTTTTTTGTTTTTAAATTGGCTGTTATCCTTTTCGTTGTGCGAAGAAGAAAAGCATACCTACCTATGCCTCCATCTTGGCCATACTCTGTTAATGAGAAGTCTTAAATGTACTTAATTGTGTCACCATTACAGGTTTGGAGAAAATAATGTTTAATAATTATTTTAAATGTACATGTATTAAAAATATTCCCTAACACTAACTACAGTTAAATTTTTGAATGTTTAATTTGTTAACTTGTCTGTTAATAACTTCTAAAACAACTGTTAAACTTAACACCGAGTGGAAAAATATGCCATATGTAAAATTTCTTCTTTAGATATGTAAAGTACTTAAGGATGTTTGTGTGTGTATGAGAGAGAAAGAAAGAGAGAGACAGAGAGAAAATAAGCTAAGAATAGGTTGAATAAAATCTCTATATTAGGAAGGAACTAAAAATCTACATGACCTATGTCCGCATCTATTGTTTCAAATACAGGAATTTCAGTGGGTATTTCATAAGCATTCCCAGTGCACACAGTATCTATTATGTTTCTGCTCTGAATCTTTGGCAAAGAGAAGAAAGATGTTTGAAAATTTTTCTAGTATCTTCTTATCTATAATTGATTATATTAGTACAAATATGTTGAAAGAAAAGGAAATGTTCATTTACTATGATTGAATGTACCAAAATATATGACTTAACAGCTAGGTTGAATCGAAGTATAGTATCATCCTGAAATGATGTGTTTCATTTTATTGTGGATTAGATTTATACTTCAGTTCACGTAATGACTTCGAGTACCTCTCCCATGAAAATATAGATACAGACTAACTTATGAATGTAGATTTTAGCTCTATCACCAATATTATATAACAGTGGCTCCATTGTGTCATTGGTGTTTTAAAAGTCAACTCTAAGAAAGCTACAGAATTCTCAGCTCATTGCTAAACCAAAACAGCAAATCCCCAAAGCTGTTTTCCACTTCTCTGTCTTCCTTCTCTCACCAAAAGTCCTCCTCCCCTTACACCCATCCCCTCAAAGAGTATGGAGGCACAGCCCTAAGATGCCATGTATAATCAGAGAACCTAGAAAATAACTCAATTTCTAAGAAATAGCCTAACTATTATATCACTCATTAGGCAGATGTATGCATTATACCCTTTAGTTGCTTTTTTCCTCCAGTGAACAATTCCATCATTTCATCTGTACTCCTGGAAGAGTAAATATACCCTCATGAGAATTAAAAGCAACACAATTAGGGATGGAGCTAGTGAATCAACCATGAGAATGATATCTTGAAATTCTTATTAAATCAATGTTAGCTTTATTAGCCCTCTACTTTTAATAACTCATTTCCTTTACATCGTCAAAAAGACAACTATTTTAAAGGTATATGTCAAAATAGAAACAATAAAAGTTAGTAATGACTGGAGAGCGCATGGAAAATCACTAAGACATTTTAACTTAACTTCAAGAGTGGAAAGTTTTTCTTCCACTTTTGTCTTTGTTTCTGAACTGTTATTACTTCAGGAATGAGAAACCTTGTACCCGGTATATGTGTTATGTAAGACTGATAGAGATAATGCCACTCACAGGCTCTTATAAGTCTCAAACAAAACTCTAACTTAGGATATAGAGCTTAACTATCAAACAATCTTCCAATTTAAGAGTCAATCATTGATAAAAGCACCAGATTTGGTGAAAATCACCAAAATCACTTTTCTTTTGTTAAAAGAAAGTTATGGCCCAGATATTCTATTTCTAGGAATATGTCTGAAGAAACCCAAAACACTGATTTGAGAGAACATCAGCACCCCTATGTTCACAGCAGCATTATTCACAATAATCAAGACCTGGAAACAGCCCAGTGCCCATCCGTAGATGAGTGGGTAAAAAAGCTATATTTACACAGTGGAATACTACCGAGCTGTTAAAAAAAAAAAAAAAAGTAAATCTTACTTTTTGTGGCAGCATGGATGGACCTAGGAGTATCATGCTAAGTGAAATAAGCCAGTCAGAGATAGAAAAGTATCATATGAGTTCACTTATGTGGAATCCAATGAACAAAATAAACAAAATAGAAACAGACTCATAGAGAGCAGGGTGACAGCTGTCAGAGGGGAGGGATGTTGGGGGGGTGAAAAATACAAGATTAAGCCAAAATAAATAAATAAAACCAGAAACAGACAACATTGTAGTAATTCCTAGAGGGACAAGGGGTGAATGAAGGTAGAAGAGGGTAAATTAAAGAGTGGATAAATTATGACAGAAGGAGACTTAACTGTGGGTGGTGAACACACAGTGCAATGTACAGATGATGTAGAATTATATACTGGAAACCTATATAATTTTACCCACCAACATCCAATAAATTCAATAAAAAAATTCAAAAACATAAAAAAGAAAATTACAATAAAAAGAGGAAAATATGACAAAATAGCAGGGCACACTATATTTTAAGTAGGGAATTAATGTGCTATAATGTTTGATCACAATTTAGTTGTTAAGTGAAATAATTGTATGACAAATGTAACATGTCACAAGGACCATCTAGTGAGGGAACCATCTTGATGCCTAAAAAGAATTACATCCTTTATTAATAATGCCATGGTGGAAGGAGTATTTTTAATGTTTATAAATTTTTATTATGAAAGTAATAACTTCCTTTCTGTGTCTACATAGTCAGGTACAACATATAGAATTATACAAAAATTATATATGTATTGTGTATGTATATAGAATTTTTCCTGCTTTTGTAAATCCAGCAATACATTGTACATGATATTTTTTTAAGAAAGTGTTTTGAAAGTGTAATTAAGGAAACCCTATTCTGCTACGCACACCAAATCAAAAGGAAGAAAAAGGAATAGTGAAAATTGGACAGCCAGTTGAATGTGCCACAGTGCTGAAGCAGGACTTTCATTTACAAAAAACTTTTTAAAAAGTATTATTGATTACCTGAGCTTCCACAAGGTATATTAATAAGGGATGACATGTAGATACAGTGCTCTTTATGTTGCAGATAACAGAAAACCCAGCTCAAACCACTGCAAATAGTGCTTCAGGAGCTGAAATCCAGAGGCTGTTCTGACTTTAAGGCTGAATTTAGCAGCTCTGTTGATTTTACCAGTGAGCCGGCTTCTCCCTATCTCTTACACTTTACGTTCCTTGCTGCTGATTTTATGATTCAGCTCTATGGATTTGCCCCTAGTGGCCACATTCACAACGCCTTCACACTTGACATCCTCATATCTCATCATCCAAGAAAAAAAAAAAAAAAAGACCTCAACAGTCAAATACAAATGTTTGGTTCAGGGTTTCTTTGGTCCAGGTTAGATCACATGTCTAACTTGGAACCAGTCACAAGGACCACAGGAATGAGATGTTGATAAGCCAAACAAGGCCCAGTCCAGCAGTGAGAACAGAGTCAATCCCACCTACCAAACCATTAAGGAAAAATAGAGAAAGATAGGCTGGGAAATGAATATCAAAAGAAAAATAAAACAAAATAAAATAGGAAAGTATGCACTCTATGCCAGTCTGTTATCGTTCCACTGTGGTTGGCTCAGATCAAACCTGCCTTGGTCTTCACAAAATAAAATGGGAAATGTGAAAACATAGTGGATGATTTGTAAGTGAGCAACAAAGACAAATAAAAGTATTTGGATTCCTTAGCCAAACAAAGGGAAATCTGAAATCTGATGCAACAGATTCCATAGGAATTGTTGTAAAAGCTTGTAATCTACATTATTTTCCTTTACCTAGAGACTGAGGTTTGGTTTTCCCAGATTTTCCCCTTAATGAAATTTTCTTGCTGTGAGATTCTCTGTCCTATCACAGAGCCAAGCTGGAATGCTCTATCACTTCACTGTGTCTACAGTGGCAGAATTAGCCTGGCCTTCTGCCTAGTCATCCTGCCACTCGGAGGATAACAACCATGACAAGGGCTAACTTCTATCAATAGCTTATTATGTGCCATACAGAGTGCTAAGAGCTTTGCTCTCACTTAAGTTTCGTAAGTCCATTAACTGTAGCTATTATTATCCTCATTCTAAAGATGAAGAAATGAAGTTGAGTTTCTTCTTCTTCGAGGTCATAGCCTCTCAGTAGAGCAGAATTCTTTCTACATGTCCAAATGAGAAACAACACAATGACCCTATACTAAGCCAGTTGCAGAGCTCAGAGATATGGTATTCTTTAAAAAAAGATTCTCACTTTTCTTGAGGACATATTTATGTACTTTTTGAAAATGGCTATAATGTCTTATGCCCTTTGAATATTCATTATAACCATCTCAGGACTATGACCAGAATTGGTACTCATGGACTATGTTAGTGGATGGGATAATCTGGCCAAAGAGTCTTAAACTATTGTTCAAACCACTATATCTAATTTATCATAGGCACATAAACACATTTGAATTTTAACGTTTCTTGTACATGCCAATTCTATAAATTAAACTCCTCTGTATCAGTCAGTGATCGTTCCACAGCAAACCACCCTAATACTCAAGTCATAGAAATATAAGCTTTGATTCCAGTCATATATCTCTGAATCAGCTACAGTGTCTTTGCTGCAGACTGGACCACAACTGCTCTGCTTCACTGGTCTCATTCAGAGGCCCAGGCTGAAGGAGCAGCAGATACCTGAGGTATATGCTTACCTCGGTAGAGGCAGAAGAACAAGAGGGCAAATCCTAGTATGGAAGTATATGTCAATATTGGCCCATAGGCTTCCCAGGCTAAGGCAAGGCACATGGCCCAGATCAAAATTGTGGGATAGGGAAACATATTTCCCCTTTAGAGGTGTTTTGGGGCAGAAACTAAATATTGTCTGAGCAACAACTGATTCTATCACAACTCCTCAAATACAGAACAAGGACAAGAGATTAACATGTATTAACCACATTCCTATTTATCCATCAATTTAGAAAAGATTATGAGTAGGTACGATGTAGTAATTTTTCAGTTAGATGCTGGGAGTGCAAGAGTGAATAGTCTACTGACAAAACAAATGTTATTTCCTTGTAAGCAATCCCATTGGTAAATATACTCTTCCCCATTTGACAGCTAAAGAAACTAAGGCACCAAGAGATCAAGTAACATGGCCTAAGTCACACAGATAATAAGTAGCAAAGGTAGAATGTAAATACTGAGTATAAAACCTAAATTCTTTCAATCTCATCAGTGTTGTTTCCCAATAACAAATAAATTCTCATATGGCTTCAGACATGAATAAGGCAATACAGATGACCCAGCCATCAGTTATGGTTTGATCAGGCAAGAAGAACCAGTATGAGTGACAGAGAACAAGGAATTCACTCTATTGGCATTAGGCTTCGTGCAATCATAAATATCCACTGCTTCTAGGTCCGGTGGTTATACCTGAACATCAGCAGTCAGGAAGAGAAGGACATAGAGTAGTGGCAACCGAGGACAAATCAAAGTCTGCAAGGAAAAACTGAAAGGTCACTTCATCAGTCACCAAGTCCAGTCCCAGTGATTTGGGCCACTTGTGGGATGAGTAAGCATCCTTTGCTACAGAGCTGTACTTACCCCGGCCCAGGATTTTAAGAAGCTGAAGGGGTTTGATGGGAGCTGGAGGTGCTGTGGGCCCAGTCACTGCCCCTTGCCAAAGGCAGACGTGTGATGACGTGCACAAACTCCAGCAATGCCCGCCCAGCAGCACCCCTCAGAGTGAGAAATGCCTGCTCTTTGGTGTCAAATCCCACAAGTTTCCCTCGTGGCCAAGCCTGACTGGGAACCATACAAAAAGAGAATTTGGAAACTGACATCATACAAAGCCATCACACAGTTTAATACTTTTACTGTGAATTAACTAAAAGTTGTATTTAAAAATGGCAAGTGTGAAATAAAGTGATTTGCTAAAACTTTCAAGTGCTCTGAGTGGAAAACATTGAGAGATGTCAGAGGACCCCTGTCCAGAGCTTCTCCCCATGCTACTCTACACCACTACATTTTGGGTTACCACTATTGGGGGTGGTAAAATGTTTATTACTTTTTATTTAACCTTGACATTTCACACTTAAAGAGCCCAAATGATTACTTCTTCTCAGCATAATGTCACTCTGACGTATACTATTTTGGTGCAAGAACCAGCTTAGGTAGAAAAGAGGGAATTTGAGGCTCATATAACTCAAATTTAAGGATGGCTCTCACTTCATGACTTGGTTCCAGGGTGCAAATAGTGTCATTAGGGTTTGTGAAGCATCTCTTAACTCTGCTAGTCTCCATTTCTCTTTATGAGTAAGGTTTATATTTTCCTACTCCAAACAAACTCTCTCCACATTTCAGAAGACATAAGTGCCAGTACTTCCAAGTGTGCATCTTTACATCTTAAGATGTAAAAATATAAATAAGACCTTTCTCTTTCAACACACACACACACACATACACACACAGACACTCCCTGAAAGACTCTAAATGGCCTTGTTGGGGTCACATGCCCAGCACTCGCATCTAACACTGTAAAACAGAAGGAGAGATACCGTGATTGAACAGGCTTGGATCTGCTGCCCAGTCCACTGCCCACACTTGCAGCAGAAGCAGGCAGGACACAAGGACTATGTTTTCTGCCAAATGATAGGAGTAGTTTGGCAGAACTTGGATGAAGGAGGAGTCACTCCTCAAATAACAGGGGTTCTGATCAGATTAAAATGACTGGTGTTTAATGCAAATGTTCTTTTCTATTTTTTATTTTTTTTAAGATTTTATTTTATTTTTGAGTGAGGGGAAGGGAGGGAGGGAGAAAAAGTGGGAGAGAAAAATCAAATGGCTGCCTCTCACAAGCCCCCAACTGGGGACCTGGCCCACAACTCAGGCATGTGCCCCAGTTGGGAATGGAGCGGGCAAACTCTCGGTTAACAAGCTGACACTCAGTCCACCGAGCTAAACCCGCCACGGTGCAAACGTGTAGTTTAAATCAAAGAATTGCAAGGTCTCTGTTAGTTGAAAGAGAGATGTTGAAGTTTATGCTATTATTCTTTTCCTTTTTCTAGAAAGCATGATAGTGACATAAAGAAGCACCTTTATTAATTCTCTGATAACAGACGGAGTGTAGAATTTTTTAAAAAGCAGCACATATTGGCAATAGAACCAAATGCAGTTTTCTATAGATAGCACTGGCCTGCTGTTGTCTCGATTTAAAATATATTCAAAAAATTGCCACCAAATCTAAAAAAAACAAAACAAAACCAAACAAAAATTCATAGAAAAAGAGATCAGACTGGTGGGTACCGGATGTGGGGGTTTGAGACGGGGGTGTTGGAAAAAGATAGTCAAAGGCACAAACTTCTAGTTATAAGATGAATAGGTACTAGGGACACCTGTAGCGAACACCGCTATCTGATATATGGGGAAGCTGTTAGGTGAATAATCCTGAGAGTTCTCGTCACAAGGAGAATTTTTTTTCTTTTCTTTTTTTTTTCTTTTCTCTTTTTGTATCTATATGAGAAGATGGATATTAGTTGAACCTGTTGTGGTACTCATGGCATACTCTACGTTCATTAAACAATCATGCTGTTCTCCTTAAACTTTTACAGTGGTATATGTCAATTATTTCTGTGTAAAATTGAAAAAAATAAAGAAATAAATGCCAACAGATGAACTTTATGGCCAGCTTTAGTTTTGAGGGAAATAAAAGAAATCTGAAGTCCAACATATATCCTGGAATGGTTCATCTTTGCCTGAGATTTTTTATTAACAAACAATTATGCATGTAATTATTACCTACTGGTCCTTCACAGCTCATATTTTTTAATACCCCCAAAAAAGAACCCACAAAAATGGAGAGGCCTCCTAATAATGAAGAATATCCTCTAATTGTACTGGATTTTACTTTTAGGGAAAGTGGTAAAGCTAATGTTTATAGTATGACAAAAATTATTTTTTTAATGGCTTTGTTTCTAGACAGAATGTGAACCCATAAGTGATAACATTAAAATTGGATCACAACTAAAAGTGGTAAAGGATTTATTCATTCCCTCATTCCTTCACTTTGCATTGAGAGCCTACGGTTTTGTCATGCACTGAGCTAAGCACTAAGGATACAAAAAGGAACAGGACATGACCTTTTCCTAGAGAAGCTCACAACATAGCAGAGGAATGCTCAAAAGCATAGACAGCGCTACAGACCACTCCTGTCCAGACAGCTACATCAGCACAAAACAGCAAACAGTTTTGCCTGGGGTCTGTCAGAGAAAGCCTGTTAGATGAAGGCCTTGATGGGGAGACAGTAATTTTTTAAACCAGAGACCGAGAAAGCACATGCCAGGAAGAAAAAGCAGCACTCACTGTTATAGGACTTTGTGGGTTCCCTAAGTTGTGCGCAGGGCAGGGGGAAGACAGCAGGAAGGAATGTCAGGGAGCTGACAGGAGGTGAGACCAGACAGAACGGGATCGGAATAACTCTAGAAGAAAGGGAAAGAATGGGTGACAGAGGAGAGAGACCGATTTCACTGAGACCTTAGACATGATAGAAAAGACTGGCGTGTGGCCTAAACAAAGACCGGAAGTCTACAGAGACTTTGCGAAGTTCAAATGGAAATTGTTAGTAATGGACTGAACGAGGGAATTAAGGATGAAGAAAGAATCAAAATACCTCCTGTACCCAATTTAGGAGACTAATTGATGGAATACCCTTAAAGATATTTGGGAAAATGGAAGGAACAGTCATCGGGGTAGAAGGCAGGACAGGGGTAGATGAGAATCGAGAACAGAGCTGTGATCTCCTATGCTAAATGACATTAATTTTGTGTTTTAGTAAAATAGCTATATAAAATAATGTGTTTTACCAATAGTATATTGTTCTTTGATGTCTTTGATTAATGTCCCCATTAAATGAATTCACTATGTCAAAATACATGTTATGTAACAGTTGGACCAAGTCGCCCATTCCTATATGCCCAATACTCTAAGAGGAGCATAATATGTTGAGTAGCAGTACTCATATGTTTAGTGTTCTACTTTAATGAGTATATTACAGATGCTTTTGGGGAAAAATAAACACCACCTCCATGTGACTGCAAAAAATTTTGAGGCAAAAATTTTCTGACTTCAATTATTGATCTCTTTATTAAAGCCAAGAACTGATACAGTTCATATTTCCTAACTTCCACTTTTCATGTAGAGATATTTTCATGTGTAGGAGTATCACAATGTTAAACTTTTTCAAATGATGTCTTTTGGCTTAATTTGCAAAATTTAGGACTACAGGTTCTGATGGATTAGAGGTAAATTATTCAACAGAAACAATAATAGCTACTAGTGTTGAATATGCACAGCATTTTCAATGATTTTCTAAGAAACTCGCTTACTACTATATTATAAAATGTGCGCAGTGATCTTGGAAAAGGCATTAAAACATTATTACAAGAAAAGTGGTTGAGGTTTTTTTACATCAGACATCAGGGTGGTAGCTTTTGGTGTCTAGTCTTATTTCACACTGAGTCTTTTCATTTACTTTCCTTAATGTGTTCAAAAGTTGTTAAAGTTTCTTACATAAAAACATGATTGATTGTTATAGTGACAGTAATTGCATTTTAGTAAAAGTAACCATTATAGTAATTTTCTTCAAAGAAGAGAAATCTAACTAACTGAAGTAGCTAGTTACTTCCTCACACATTAACTTTGAAATTTTTAAACATAAAAATACTTGATAAGGGAAGTACAGATTGAGAATATAAAATGGCATGTAATCATTATAAAACTATTTTTATCAGGTGTTTATAATTTTATGTCAATTAAGTGAAACAAAATAAAGGAAAAACTAAAATTTCTATACTAGTGGCCCAAATAAACTAAGTCCTCAATTGGAGCTCTAATATCTCTTATTTTTATTTCTAAATTATAGAAGGTAATGATTTTTTCAAAGCCAAGATTTATTCATACCCTACCATTAGAAGGATGAATCAAATGAACATGAAAAAATATATGATTACAAAGAAAAAAACAATCGTACATAGACAGGGAAATACTGCTTGTACTAAGTGTTCGTACATGTTAAATCACAAATGAAACAGCATTTGCATTTAATTTCATGCATTCCAGCACACACCTGAATACTAATTAGCAACTAAAATAGGAAATGTGTGGTACTGCATGTATTGATAAAATCTCAGTTCTCTATCATTCAGACACCAGTGATTTGACATGAATTGCAACTGGAAAAAACTACGTTATCATTTTTACAGTTTTCTTTCTAAAATTCTTTTTCCTTATTTTCGGGAGTTTATATACTTATTTTAAAATCAATCAAAGGTAACTGAAATGTTAGCTGAATATGGAATTGCATTTTCTAATATTTATTGTTAAAAATATATAGACAGTAACTGCCATGAGGAGTGTAAAGCAGAACCCTCAAACCCAGTATGCAAATACATGAGCAGTATTCAAGGTGCCTAAAATGAGTCAACTCAAGTTTTTCATTTTGTGGGTTGTGACAGAGAACACTGGTACTTTGTTTCTGTCCCCCCTTAACCCTGTTTTTAAAATGGCCCCCAAAACTGCAAAAGAAAGATTTATTTTGAAGGCGGAGATAGAGGAAAAGGAGTTTAAACTTCATGATTTTTCCCTGGCTGCCTCTATTCATCTCTCCATTCTATTCCTTTGCTATCCTTTGTATTTAAATTGGCTCTTGCACTACCATTTGATTTATTTTGGCATTATTCTCATAGATGAGAATTCTGTTCACAAAGGGTTATTTCTTAGAATTAATAATTTCATGCAGTTTTCCACTATCCTCATAGATTACAGATCCTCTCCCATTTGTTTGTACCATCTTGCCCATTAGTTGCATCTATAATACAAGTTAGTTTTCATTATGCATAGTAAGGTGCACAGCGAGGAGGACTGCAGATATGTGTGTGTGCATATGTGTGTACCTACTCATGCTGTGTGTGTCTGTGTGCTTGGGAGTTGTATTCTAAACTAAGGATTCGGTATAAAATTGATGATAGTAGTCTTTCAGCAAAGCCCTATTTCTTTGAAGTCTGGATGGTGTCTCATTTATTAACAGAACACAAAAGTAAAGGTAATTACAAAATAATTATACTTGTAGACATCAAAATAGAATGTTTCAAAGAGAAGGATCTAATAAATATCTACTAAGAAAGTCACAGGGACTGTATCAGTTAGAATGCTTCTGGTTACAAACAACAGAAACTTATATAACCAATGAAGATATTTCATTGGCTCATATAACTAACTGTCCAGAAGATGGAAGAGTGCAAATGACCAAAGCTGCAGATGATTTGGCTGCATTTGTCTCTGTATTTCCCTTCTTGTTTGTTGGCTCTGCCCTTCGGCTAGTTTCCTTCCACGTTGCAAAATTTCATCTAGAAGCAACCAGGGTCATATTCTTTCTCACTCACATCTCCTAGGAGAGGGCATGTTCTCTCCCAGTCAAAGAATAAAAGTCCTGAACTGCATTCTGATTGACCCAGCTGTGACCGCTCTTAATCACCTGTAGTGGCAAGAAGGAAAGACATTCAGTAGTCCCCCACCCTTTTCTGCAGGGAATACATTCCAAGATCCCTACATATACACCCCTGTGTAGTACCAAACCCTATATTCACTGATCTTCCCTATGCATACAGGCATCTCTATGATACAATTTAAGCTACTCTTTACTTTGTGGTCATTATTAAGTAAAATAAGGATTACTTGAACACAAGTACAGCAATATTGCTCAGGCACTCCGACAACCAAGATGGCTACTAATGGGAAGCCCATTAGTTGACTAACGAAAAGGGAATATGCACAAGAGTGGATACACTGGACAAGGGGGATGATCCACATCCCACGTTGGCCGGAGCAGGAAGGCGCGAGATTTTTTATCACGCTACTCATAACAGCATGCAATTTTAAATTTATGAATTGTTTATTTCTATAATTGTCCATTTAGTATTTTCAGACCGCAGTTGACCCTGGGTAATTGAAACTGTGAAAAGCAAAGCCGTTGATAACAGCGGACCACTGTATTGGTTTAGACCAACCAAAGCATATGCCTGGCACACCTTGACACAACTCCATAGGTTTCTTAAATACCGAAATACTTCTAAACATAAGTGGCCAGTGCTCTGAGTCTCCCCAAGTGTTCCACATTGCATCAGCAACCCCATCGGAAATCCCCCTGACCTCCCCATTATCGCGCAACTAAAAAGTTAACATCTGTAAAGCAAAGATACTCCTGCACCGTGCTCCAGCAATATAGTAGGTATCTCTTCTGTTTGGGTGGATCATATCCTGGTCATTAAACATTTTGAATATCATCTAACCTGCAGCATCAACCCCTTAAGAAATTATCCCAAACTGGGTAGTTTAAAACAACAGAAATTTACTATCTCATCATTCTGGCGGCTGAAAATCCAAAATCAAGTTGTTGGCTGAGCCATTCTTCCTCCAAAGACTCTAGGGAAGAGTCTCTCCTGGTCTTTTCCAGCTTTTGCCAGCATTACTTGGTGTGCCTTAGTTTGTGGTAGGATAACTCCAATCTCTGTATCTGTCTTCACATGATGATCTACCATATGCCTGTGTCTAAATTTCCCTCTTCTTATAAAAACATTAGTCACAGGATTAGGGTCCACCTTAGCCTAACCTTATCTTAACTTGACCATATCTGCAAAGACTTTATTTCCAAATAAGCTCACACTCACAGGTTCTGAGTGGATGTAAGTCTTAGGGGACATTATTAAACCCAGAATACCCCCCTAAGTGAGATGGCTGCTATGCAATGGGAAAGTGCAAAGTGATGTTAGGGGGCTTCCCACAATGTCCACTGTAGGTGTAGGACCCTCTGGCCCTTTGCTCTCTTCACTTACCTGGTTAGAGTCAACAGTTTTAGAGTTGAACTGGCATTTCAGATTTTACTTGCATCTTCTGAGGTAGATCCCATATTGCCTAATCTCATTTTAATTCTAAGGTCCAAGTCCATTGACTTGTTTGGGGAAGGGGTCTGGCAAAGGGTCCTTCAATCCATATGCCAGTCCAAGTATTATCAATAGAGTAAATAAGCAATACATCTCACCTACAAAAGTACTTTTTTAAAAAATGTATGTAGCCATGATTAATTAAATAAAAATTCATTTAAAATCTTCCTGTATTTACGATATCTCTTTGTTGTTATGTATATTCCCTACCAACAGACTATAAACTACAGCTACTATTGGACTTTAGCACCCCGGCCTCCATTAGAAGGACTGAGTAAATTGGGATACAATTCTGGCTGCTGTCACAAGGGCCAAAAAAATAATAACTCACACAAATAGATACTGATTTCTTTCTCATCTAAGAGCTGGAGCACAATAGTCCAGGGGCCACATAGGAGCTCCATGGTCTTGAGGACTGAGGCACTTTCTATTTTGTCATTCTATCATTCCCAAGACATGGCTCTCATCCTCTGGCATAAGATGGCTTTTGTCACTCTATCAGTGTGGCTGCATTCTGCTCACATACCATTGGCCAGATCCTAAGCTAAATGGCCAAACATAGCAGCAAGAATAGCTGGGAAATGTAGTCTCTACCTAAGCTGTCATGTACTAAATGTTGAGGGTTCTATTACTAAAGAAAGGAGAAAATCAGTATTAGGGAAGAGTTAGCATCCTTGAAAAAATTTACGTGCCCTTTAGAGAAATTAGTGGATATATGCAAATGATTTGTATATTCCTAATAAATTGTGATGTTCATTATAATTTTCAAGATTAACTTTACACACATTCGATACTATTATTTTTTTATTTGTTTTCTTCAAAACTACCTCATGTTACTAAGTCTATGTATATAGTTGGCCTAAAAATGCTCACTAAGATGTCTACAGTGAGAAGATTTTAAAGGAGAATGGTTGCAAATATTGAGGTAAACAGAAAACAGCATGTAGAAGGGAAAAACTTACAATTTGACAAGTGACTATTTTGCTAGAATGAGGATTTTAACTCCTTACATCTGGTGACAAGTTATCCCATTACAACTAATAGGAAAAAAAGTTAGGCTAGGGTATCAACATTGAATTCTTACAAACTAGAATGCACAATGCCACAGCTGAGCGAGATTTCGTGTAGCTGAAACCTGGTACCCTGCTTTAAAGCAGATGCTTCTCAGATGGGAAAAGGCATGGCAAGGTCTTTATAAATGTTGAACAACAAATTTGAGCAGAACTTGGCCAAAGTAAAACAAATTAAACAACAGTGCAATATTTTAAAAAGGAAGAGGAGAAAAGGTAAACAATTTTTTTATTGTTGTTCAGTTACAGATATCCCACATTTTTCCCCATTGCTCTCCCCTGCCCCATCCCCCACTCCCACATTCAATCTTCAATCCCCACCATTGTCTGTGAACGATTTTTTTTTAAAGAATAAACATTGGAGTACATTATTCAATATATGATTGTTCAAAGTTCTTACTGGTGCTGAATTTCTTACAATTCTGACTCCTTGCAGAACGTTATTATAAACTGTGTTATGGAGACAAGTGTACTGGAGGTCCTAGTGTGTCCCTCGGGTCTATTCTCCACCCTTCCACTGCGATCTTGCCCTCAGAGGCTGGCTTGTATGGAGCACACACTAGGCTGGCTTGCTCTCTGGTTTCTTGCTAAATCCCACCAATGAGAAGCTCCAACAGGACACTGGACACTGGAAGGACAGCGAGGTGAGTATGGATTCCCCTGCTTCCCTCCATGCCACATTGCAGGTTGGCCATGCCTGCATTCCTCCACTGAAGGCCACAGCTCCTGTCATCTGGTTCTTTCCTACAGACACAGCGACAGCTGCCTCCCCTGCTCCCTGGGGCCAGAGAGGGCCTAGCCAGACCATCTTAGTGGTTTAACCCTGCCTACACCATTGTAAATAGTTCCTTCATTAAATTCTCCTTAATTGCTCCTTCTGAGTGAGTCATCTGTTTCTGGGATCCTGCGTGATACAATGAGGAAGAAACGGCTCACTCACCAAACAACTAGTTCTACTAACCCAATGGCTAATAGGCCGTTCTTGATTTTTAAATTCTATCTTTCCTCCGAATCCATGTTTTCTTCCTCATAAACATGGATCAAGGTTAGTTTCTTTCATAAACCATTTCTAAATCAGCCACATGGCTCTACAGCCAGAAAAACAGTGCTCATTACTTCCCAACCCTGATCATCACCTCGCTTTTCTACTTTTGATGTATTTACAAGCCATTTATAAGTTTATTAATGCTTGCTCCAGACTTTTTTTAAAGGGATTTTAGCATCTGTTATGTGGAGATGATGTTTTGGTCTATTTGCTGTGCAAATTCCATAAACACTTCAAGATTTCTATTCTTCTTAAGCAATAGATATACAATATTTGTTATTTTCAGGAAGCAACTACCTCATTCTCTTAGGGTTTGAATTGAGAAGCAAGGTGAATATAGATAAATTTTCTCAAAATATATTCCCCAAACTATACTTTCATTATGAGCAACATATTGGAAAATTAGAGTTCTTGCTTATCTCTAGCACTTCTTAATGCTACAAGGACCTAGGACCAAGTCTCCTGACTACACACACTCTTCCCCTGGTAGTTCTCATCCAGTCTCATGACTTGACAAACCTAGAGAATATTTACACTTCTAAGTCTAATAAGCATTTAATCTCAAACTTAATATATTTAAATCCAAACGTCTGATCTTCTCTTCACTTCCACTCCAAATATGTTAATGTTCCAGTCTTCTTCGCTCAGTGGCCAGCGATTCCACTTTCTTAGCCCAAAACTTTGGAGTCTCCCTTTACTCACCTCTCCCCATGCTGCCGCCCCCACACACCTGCTACAAAAATCCTTCAAGGAGTCATATCAGTCCAATATACAAACTGTATACAGATTCCAATCACTTCTCACTGCTTCCTCTGTTACTGACCACTCTGGTCCTGGCCACCGCAATTCATTGCAACAGCCTACTGACTGGTCTCCCCTGCCTCTGTCCTGGTCCCTCTAATTCCCTTATCTCAATAGAGTGGCGAAAGTACTTTCTTTTCAAATCTTAGATCATGTCATTCTTCTGTTGGTTGCACACTTGCTCTGAGTGACACCCAAGGTCCTTATATATAGCCTTCAAGGCCCTACATTATATGGCTCCTGCTATCTGTTTGGCCATGTATCCCACTTTATTCTGGACACACTGGCCTCCTTGCCTGAAGGTTAAAGTACCTGCCACCCTTTCTTCCCCTAGGTGTCCACATAGCTCACTCCCTTACCTCCTTTAAGTCCCTGCTTTACTCTTACCTGCTCACAAAACAAGCCCCCCTCTAGTAGTTGTCATTATTTGATATATTATATATTTCACATATTTATTGTTTATTGTCTATCTTCCACATGAGGATGCAAATCATGTATAAATTTAACATTTGTTAAATATCTTCAGTTGTATTCACTACATATTCTCAACTCTTAAACCTGTACCTGGCATAAAAAAAGTGAACAAATATTTGATGAATGAATGAACATAGACATAAGTCCTTTCACAAACATAAATAGGCATTAGAATACCTCAAATAAATTTAAAAGAAAGTCATACGTATGGAGTGGTAACCATGTGTTAGACTTTGGATAGCACTTTACAAGTACAATCTTCGTAAATTTTCATAGCAGAGCCTATGTGATTGGTCTTCTTATAACCAACTTACAAGTGAGGTATATATAGCTCGTTTAAGAAGCAAAACAAGTCAGTGCATGAGGAATATGGGCTCACACCCTGACATGTCTGACTCCAGAGTCCATTCTCCTTATAATGTGACTAAAACATGTCTCTTTAAACTTAAAAAGAAATCACCACCAGCAGCAATAAAAAAGATGATGTGTTTTAATAAAAGGGCAACTAAATTTCTGTTTTTAATATATTTTATTGATTACGCTATTAAAGTTGTCCCAATTTTTTCTCCTTTTACTCCCCTCCACCTCCACCATCATCCCCCCCACCTTAGTTCATGTCCATGGGTCATACATATAAGTTATTTGGTTTCTCCATTTTATACTATTCTTAACCTCACCCTTTCTATTTTGTACCTACCATTTATGCTTCTTACTCCTTGTACCTTTTCCCCCATTCTCCTCCTCCCCATCCCACTGATAACCCTCATGTGGTCTCCAGTTCTGTGATTCTGCTCCTCTTCTAGTTGTTTGCTTAGTTTTTGCTTTTGTTTTTTAGGTTCAGTTGTTGATAGTTGTGAATTTGTTGTCATTTTACTGTTCATAGTTTTTGATCTTCTTCTATTTCTTAGATAAGTCTGTTTAACATTCATTATAATAAGGGCTTGGTGATGATGAACTCCTTCAACTTGACCTTATCTGGGAAGCACTTTATCTGTCCATCCATTCTAAATGATAGCTTTGTAGAATAGAGTAATCTTGGATGTACGTCCTTGCCTTTCATGACTTCAAATACTTCTTCCAGCCCCTTCTTGCATGCAAGGTTTCTTTTGAGAAATCAGCTGATAGTCTAATGGGAACTCCTTTGTAGGTAACTGTCTCTTTTCCTCTTGTTACTTTTAAGATTCTCTCCTTATCTTTAATCTTGGTTAACCTAATGATGATGTGCCTTGGTGTGTTCCTCCTTGGGTCTGACTTCTTTGGGACTCTCTGGGCTTCCTGGACTTCCTGGAAGTCTATTTCCTTTGCCAGATTAGGGAAGTGTTTCTTTATTATTTGTTCAAGTAGGTTCTCAATTTCTTGCTCTTCCTCTTCTCCTTCTGGCACTCCTATGATTTGGCATTGGAACATTTAAAGTTATCCAGGAGGTTCCTAAGCCTCTCCTCATTTTTTTGAATTCTTGTTTCTCCATTCTGTTCCATTTGGGTGTTTATTTATTCCTTTTGTTTCAAATCATCAATTTGAATCCCAGTTTCCTTCCCTTCACAGTTGGTCCCCTGTATTATTTTCCTTTATTTCACTTTGTATAGCCTTCATTTCTTCCTTCATTTTGCTACTGAACTCAGTCATTTCTGTGAACATCCTGATTACCAGTGTTTTGAACTCTGCATCTAGCAGATTGTCTATCTCCTCATCACTTAGTTCTTTTTCTGGAGTTTTGATCTGTTTTCATTTGGGCCCTATTTCTTTCTCTCAGCCCACTCGTTATATCATAAGGGGCAGAGCCTTAGGTATCCGCCAGGATGGGGCAACCCTCTCTACTGCATTGTGGTGCTATCTATGGGGGAGGGGTCAGAGAAGGAACAATGCTGCTTGCTCTGCTCTCGCCCTACTTTCTGTCAGCTCCCTCACTTCCCACAAGCAGAGTGTGCCCTTTCAGGTGCTGATTCCTGGACAGATAGGTTTTTGTACCTTATAGGATCCTGTGGGCCTCTCCAACAGCCTCTCTTGTGAGACTGGGAGTTTCTCTTGCCTTCTCGACTCCCACATAATTTTACAGCCAGAGGTTCTGAGTCTTCAGTTTCCTGGTCAGTCAGCCCAGCCTTGCCCACCATCAGCCACCTTGCTGTGAGTCCTCTCCACCCAGCTGCCCATCTCTGTCCCTCTTACCAGTCTGGATGAATGTTTCTTTAACACCTTGGTTGTCGGAGTTCCATGCAGTTTGATTTTCTGGCAGTTCTGGTTATTGTTTGTTTTTAGATTGGTTGTTATTCTACTTTTGGTTGTGCAAGGAAGCAAAGCATTTCTACCTATGCCTCCATCTTGGCGAGAACCTAAAAGGGCAACTAAATTTCTGACTAGAATTCTTAGTGTGTAAAAATTATAAATCCTAGCTTTCATTATTTTTTTCCTTGGGGAAAATATTTGATATTTTATTGTTAAACAATTTGGACAAAAGACTAGATTTTCTATAAATGCAATAGAACAAGATCAGAAAGGCTTCCCTAGAAGCCACAGTGGTATAGGCATGTGATACTTTTGATTGCTTTATGATAACATTTATGACCTCCTAGGTATTTCCTTTCTCTGAAGAAAATGTTCAGGCAAAAGACTAAATCATACATAGCATTTCATACTACAGTATTTTCAAACAGATGCCTGATAATAATTTTTTTAAAAAGAAATATTCATAACACTAAATTATGTTTAACAAATGCTTGAATAAACTACATTCAGAAACACTACAATTTATCAGCATACTAGTATTCTGAGGTGCTCTGCATGCCTACAAAAATAGCCATAAAGAGTGTTATGTATTCAGTGTAATGCTGATGTTTTACTTTTTGCAAGCCATGTATCTTTCGGTTACATTCTCCCAGTTGATTACATTCCAAGTAGCTTTTAGATAATCAGTTCTGACATTTTTACACTGAAAGTATTAAGTTCCTTGCAGGGGATCCTGGTTAGAAGAAGCAACAATCTGTAGGCATCCTTCTTCATTACTGAAACCAATCCAAGCCCAACCTGAGCCTTGAACTCCAGCAGAAATAGCGGTCAGCATCTCTTTAAATTTGGTGAAGGAATCAAAGTCACAATTAATGACTTCTAGCAATTGCCCTCTGGGTTCTCTACCACCATTAGGGCTCAGGTTTTTCTAGAAAATTCTATGATTGATATGACCTTCATCATTGAACTTCAGTGCAGGTTGAAGAGCTATCTGAGTTCTAATGTCACCCTTCTCCAGCGCCTCCTGGTACTTGTCCTCAGTGGCATTCAGAATGTGCACATAGGCCATGTGGTGCTTGCTGTGGTGCAGCTGCATGGTGTGAACGTTGATGTGAGACTCAAGGGCACCATAGTCACAGGCAACTTGGGGAGGTCGTGCTTCTGCCAGGAGCCCCGAGGTCTCCATACTGGCACCAGCTTCCAGTGCATGTGGTGACGCCACCTGCAGGCCTCATCAAGTTCTAACCTCTGCATCTTGCTGACCACCTGGGGTTGCTTTTATTATTTATTTTTTAATTTTTATTGACTTTATTGGGGGTGATATTGGTTAATAAAATTATATAGGTGTCAAGTGTACAATCTATAACATCATCTATATATTATATCGTGTGTTCACCACCCCAAGTCTCCTTCCAGCTCCACTTATCCCCTCTTACCCTCTTCTCCAACCACCCTCGTTTCCTCTAGCAATCACCATACTGCTGTCTTTGTCAATGAGTATTTTTTTCTTAATCCCTTTACCTTTTTCATCCAGCTCCCCCAAACCTCTTCCCCTCTAACAACTGTCCACATATAAATGAAATGATATGGAATTGATCTTTTCTCTGACTGACTTATTTCACTGAGCAATAAATTCTAGCTTTTAGAAGATAAAACACTGAGTAGACCAAGCAAAAGATTCAGCAGAGAGTAGAAAGGTAGAAACACACGCATAGACAGACCAAGAGATTATGAGTTAGAAGAACTGCTCTGAAAACCTCATCTTCTCTTTTGTGTCTATCACTGACGCAGCAGTTGCTAAAATGAAGTTCAACCCCTTTGTGACTTCTGAACAGAGCAAAAACCATAAAAGGAATTTCAATGCACCTTCCCACATCCACAGGAAGATTATGTTTCTCCCTCTTTCCAAAGAGCTAAGACAGAACTGCAACGTTTGATCCATCTTCACCCAAAAGGATGATAAATTTCAGGTTATATGAGGACATTACAAAGGCCAGCAAATTGGTAAAGTAGTCCAAGTTTACAAGGAAAAAAAGTGTCATCTATATTGAATTTGGTTAATTATAAAGAAGTAGAGAGGGCTTTCATTTGTTGTGTTGCTGGCCATGTGAAGAAACCTGAACTTGGCTCTGCCTCTGTTATTTTCCAAGTCTTTTTTTCTCAGAAATATGCACTATGTTTGAAAATCACTGTTTTTAAAATAATCCAAGGAAAAGAAAGAAGGTAGATGTCATAGTACCCTCTAGACACAAGAAAATAGTCTTGGGAAGCATTTGCAAATAGGCACCTGGGAGTTTTCAAAACCACATCAATAAAAGAGGTTACATGAATTACTTTTGAATATTGATATTTCAAGTATGTTAGCAAATCAGAAGGCCCATTAAGCAAGATAACACCTTTTCTAAGATTGCCTAAGGTCTCTATCACATAAAAAGAGATTCTAAAGGGTCATTTATATAAGTAATTCACATTTGGAGCCAACAGAAACCTCCTATTGATAAGAGTATTTCAATTGCCAGGATCTCTCAACACACAGAATAAGTGCCTTAAGTTTTCAATGTTATTTGATCTGAGGTTTCATTGATTTTATTTCAGAAATAATGTCTCAGAGAAAACTAAAATTTATATCAAACTTCTTTAGGATTTTAAAAGCATTTTATATTTTGGCTTTCTTTAGAGAATTTTGCAGAAGAGAGGTGAAATATTGAGACTTAACCATACCAGAAACAAGGCAATAAAGTTAAATTTACTAGACCAAATCAGGATTTCAGTGTCAATAGTTACTGAACAAATCTACATACTCCTGATCCTTTGATTCTTGATCATACATCTTTCATATTCATTGGCATAGTGCCCAATATGTATATTTATATTTTCCTAACAGAAACATGGTACAACTTGTGAGGTACCTCAAGTGAGAATATTCTTTAACACACCAAATCTCATGTTATAATGGCTAGCTCAGTACTAAATGACAGCTGCAGTTCTCCAGAAACTAGCATTAAATGGTGCTACTATCCACGCAAGCACTTAAAGGAGATTTAAAGCTGTCTCTATCTAATCTAAGGTTGAGCACTCTGTGTAGAAAAATAAGTTGACAGAAACCCAACAACCGGTAGTCTGTGTCTCCTAACAAAAGACAATTGGACAACTCCTCTAAAAGCCAGAAAAATATTACTCAAAAGTCAAACATTTGCTTCTTCATTTGCTAGGGAAAACTATTTTCTCTCATCAAATCCAATATGTGCTATTTTTTAAAGTTACATGCCCATCACTAAATGGTTGAGTTCACCTACATATTTGAGCTAACATATCAAACAAAGAAAACAGGCTTGGCCTCAAAGTCAATGGAAGTCAAATAAAAGGCCAAACTAAACAGATGAGACACCATGCCCCAAAGATCAACAAAGGAGATCATTGTTAGGTGAGGAGGGTTTAGGAACCTCAGCAAGCAGGATTTGCTGTGCTCATCACAACACAAAGCTACTCATTTCGGCTACTTAAACACAGAAACACAAATCCAACTTTAAGACTGATGGGTAGTTTCATATAACTGCACTTTTTCTTTACTACACTGTATTAGAGTTAAACTTCATTGAACCTTACATGGATCCTAGAAATATTTGAAGAAATAATAATAGCAACAGCCCTGGCTGGTGCAGCTCAGTGAATTGAGCGTGGGCTGGGAACCAGAGAGTCCCGGTTTGATTCCCATTCAGGACACATGCCTGGGTTGCGGGCCAGGTCCCCAATGAGGGCCATGTGAGAGGCAACCATACATTGCTGTTTCTCTCCCTCTCTTTCTCCCTCCCTTCCCCTCTAAAAATAAATAAATAACATCTTTAAAAAATATATATATAAAAAATAAAATAAAATAAAAAATAATAATAGCAATAATAAATAGGTAGTAAATTTTTGTATCAGTTTTTTTAAATACAGAATGCTATATAAATGTAAGATGTGATAGAAATGACGATTGCTGAGATTAAGATAATAACGAATTATCCATTTTAAAACAATTCTCATTTCAGTATATCCCTCCTAAAATGATTTAACAGTCTTTGAACACTGGGTATTACCTGATCTGGTCTAGAGAACGACAGGGTCCGTCATATACCCATATTTGTCCTTCCTGAGATTTGTCGGAAGGAACTTTCATCCACTAAACTGAAAAGCACAATTTCTTCTTCTCCTCAGAATCCATTAGGATTCTTCCTGCCAGATATTGTAATCATAAACCTAGAAAACACAAGAGACTCAACTTAAAAGCTACTTAGCAAAGTAGTAGAACACAAAATTAATATACAAAAGACAAACAACAAATAGTATGAATATAAATTGGAAGAAAGTACTAATTTAAATATAAAAAGAAGATTAAAGGCACAAGGAATAAACTTAGTAGGAAATGTTAAAACACACTGAAAAACATACAAGAAATTTTGTACAAAGGGAAGATGTTGATACAGTTAACATAAAAAGATGTCAATTTTTCTGAGTTAATTTATAATTTCAAGATGAGCCCAATAAGAAAAACATTGGCAGTGGGTTTTTGAAATTAGGCAAAGTGGTCAACCAGTTTATATGGAAAAATAATTAATCAAAAATAGGTTAAAAGGACTTGGGAAGAAAAGGTCAGTGAGGGAGAATCTGCTCTATTAGACATTAAAACATAAAAACCTGAACACTTAAATAAGTGGTATTGGTTCATCATTAAACAAACTGACTGATAAGTATTATAGAAAGTCCAGAAATAATTCAAAGTGCATACTGCAACTTAATACATGAAAAAATAACATTTCAAATGAGTGTGAAGATAAACACTTCGGTAAATTGTGATGGAATAGCAAAGGAAAAAGTGTTGGATTTGTAACTCATACCTTGTTCCATTAAAACCAGGGTAAATGTCAAATGAATCAAAGATATACATACAAAATAATGAGAGCATACAAAAAGTAATAGAAGATAGCATAGGAAGTTCTTTTTCAATGCAGTGAAGAAGGTTGTTATGACTCAAAATCTAGAATTCATAAAGAAAAGAAATTCAACAACATATAAAACTATAAACAGAGTCAGAAGATAAATGACAAACTGAGAAACTCATACTATAGACAGATACTAATCTCCCAAACATGAAGAGCTACTAGAAACCAATGAAAGACTGTTGTGAGCAAGGGAACATCACGAAAGGAGACACTTCCACACATATGCTTGTGTGTTTCCACAATATCAGGTTTATTAGGGGAGACCTCCCCAATATGCCAATAGAGTAACATGCTCACATGATAGAAGTGAGCAGAGCAAGCATCTGAATGGAAGTCTCAGCCACTGGTGGCCTCTGCAGGTGGAGAGCTGGGCCTTGGTCTCAAGCCAAGCAGCTGAAGTGGCAGCACACTCTGGCGGAGCAGAAGTCAGGCAGGGCTCTGTGTGTGACCTGTGCACGGCACAGCCAAGCTCCAGCATTAGAGCTCTGAGTCCTTGTACCCCACAGGGTGGGGGTGCCACTTATATTGGTGTCCAGATGGAGTCTTGTGGTTTGGGTATTCTGGGTCCCTCTTAAAGGTGTTCCCATAACACGCCATTACCTCTGTCTTGGCATAGCACCTGATATAACTGTCATGGCTGACAGTGGCTCCATATTGGATTGCCAAAGGTGTCCAAAAAGTCCACTCTGCTTTTGCTGTATATATTGGCCAACTGCATAATAAAAAAAGAGGCAGATAGATAGATAGATAGATAGATAGATAGATAGATAGATAGATTTAACTCCAATAATCTAGAATTCCCTTCAGCCATTTTTAAAATAGAGAATTTGAACGCACTTTGCATTGCAACTTGCCTTATATGGTAATGATAATATGAAAGTGATACTCCTACAATTAAAAGATTGTATTTTGGGCCCGGCTGGTGTGGCTCAGTGGATTGAGCGCAGGCTGAGAACCAGAGGATCCCGATTCGATTCCCAGTCGGGGCACATGCCTGGGTTGCGGGCCAGGTCCTCAGTGAGGGCCATGTGAGAGGCAACCATACATTGTTCTTTCTCCCTCCCTTCTCCTCTCTCTGAAAATAAATAAATAAAATCTTAAAAAAAAAAAAAAGATTGTATTTTGTTTGTTTGTTTTTCTTTGCCCCCCCCCCATTTCCCTCCCTGTTTTTCAGTTTCATCTCAAGATTGAATTTAGGAAAAAAAACACATTGGTCCTAGGAAATAATAATACTTAGAAAGTAATGTTAATACATATAGTAACCATATTTCTTTTTAAATTAATATAAGCAGACTTTGATAATTGTAGAAGTTCAGTTATGGATATCTGAGAGTTCACTATAATATTCCTTCATTTTTTAATATTTTGAACAATTTTTCATAACACAAATTTAAAGAAGGTAAACACTCTCAATCTCTTTTACTGTGGTGCATATTTTTTATTGAATTTATTAGGATAACGTTGGTTGATAAAATTATATAGGTTTCAGAAGTACAATTCTATAACACATCATCTGTATATTGGATTGTGGGTTCACTGCCCCAAGTCAAGTCTCCTTCCACCACCATTTATGCCCCCTGTAGTCTTTACTACCTCCTCTACCCGCTTTCCGTCTGTAACCACCACTCTGTTGTCTGAGTCTACGAGTCTATGAGGTTTGGGGGTTTTCTTTTTTGTTTATATCCATCACCTTTTTCACCCAGCTCCACAACCTCCCACCCTTCTGATAGCTGTCAGTCTGTTCTCTATCTATGAATCTGTTTCACTTTTGTTTATAAGTTTACTTTGTTCATTGTATTCTACATACAAACAATATCGTACGGTACTTGTTTTCTCTGACTGGCTTATTTCACTTAGCATAATGCTCTCCAGGTCCATCCACGTCGTCACAAAGGGTAAAATTTTCTTCTTTTTTATGGCTGAGTAGTATGTAAATGTACTGTGGTTGTTTTATCCACACATCGACTGAAGGGCACTTAATCTTCAGTAAATAATGCTGCACTGAACATAGGAGTGCACATATTCTTATGAATTAGTATTTCAGGTTTCTTTGGATATATTCCCAGAAGTGGAATTGCTGGGTCATAAGGCATTTCCATTTTTATTTTGCAGGGGGCGGGGGTAACTCCATACTGCTTTCCACAGTGGCTGCACCAATCTTCATTCCCACCAGCAGCGCACAAGGGTTCACTTTTCTCCACAACCTTGCCAACGCTGAGTGTTGTTTGTTGATTTATTAATAACAGCCATTCTGATAAGTATGAGATGATATCTCATTGTGGTTTTAACTTGCATTTCTCTGATGATTAGTGACACTGAGCATCTTTTCATATGTTTATTGGCCAACTGTATGTCCTCTTTGGAGAAATGTCTATTCAGGTCCTTTGTCCATTTCTTAATCGGATTTTTTGTTTTTTTGGTGTTGAGTTTTAGAAGTTCTTCATAAATTATGAATATTAGCCTCTTATCAGATATATCATTGGTGAATATGTTTTCCCATTCAGTAGGTTTCCGTTTTTATTTTGTTGGTGGTATCCTTTGCTGTGCAAAAGCTTTTGAGTTTGATGTAGTCCCATTTATTTATTTTTTCTTTTGTTTTTCTTGCCTGAGGTAATATATTAGAAAAATATTGCTACAAGAAATGTCCAAGATTTTACTGTCTATGTTTTCTTCTAGGATTTTTACAATTTTAGTCTAATATTTAAGTCTTCAATCAGTTTTAATTTTATTCTTGTGTGTGGTGTAAGAAGGTAGTCTAGTTTCTTTTCTTTTCATATATATCTGTCTAATTTTTCCAACACCATTTATTGAATAGACTATCTTTACCTTATTTTATGTTTTTGCCTCTTTTTTCAATATTAGTTGACCGAAAAGACATGACTTTATTTCTGGGTTCTTTAATCTGTTCCATTGAACTATATGTCTGTTTTTATGCCAGTGCCATGCTCTTTTGATTATGAGGAACTTGTAATATAGTTTGATGTCAGGTAGCATGATTCCTCCAACTTTGTCCTTCTTTCTCAAGATTGCCATGGCTATTTTGGATCGTATCTGTTTTCATATTAATTTTTGGAATATTTTTTCTAACTCTGTGAAATACACCATTGGTATCTTGATGGAAATTGTGTTGAATCTATGGATTGCTTTGGGTAGTATGACTATATTTTTAATGATGTTAATTCTTTCTATCCATGAACACAGAATATGCTTTCACTTATTTGTATCTTCTTCAATTTCTTTCTTCGGTGTCGTATAATTTTCCTAGTACAGATCTTTCACGCCTTTGGTTAAATTTATCCCTAGGTATTTTAATTTTTTTGAAGCAAGTACGAATGGAGTTGTTTTCTTAGCTTCTTTTGTTGATAGTTCATTATTGGTGTATAAAAATACAACTGATATCTGGCTATTTAGTTTGTATCCTGCTACTTTACTGAATTCATTGATCAATTCTAGTAGTTTTTTATGGAATTTTGGGGGTTCTCTATGTATGGTATTATGCCATCTAAAAATAATGACAGTTTTACTTCTTCCTTTCCAATTTGGATGCCTTCTATTTCTTCTTCTTGTCTGATCACTTTGGCTAGGGTTTCCAGTACTATGTTGAATAAGACTGATGAAAGTGGACATTCCTGTCTTGTTCCCAATCTTAAGGGAAACACTTAGAGATTTTGCCTGTTGAGTGTGATGTTAGCTGTGAGTGTGTCATACCAGGTCTTTATCATGTTGAGGTATATCCCCTCTATTTCTGTATTGTTGAGGGTTTTTACCATTAATGGTGCTGGATTTTATCAAAGGCTTTTTCTGCATTTATTGATATGATCATGTGATTTTTCTTTCTATCTTATGTTAGCCTTTGCTTTAAAGTCTATTTTTGTTGGTTATAAATACTGCTACTTCAGCTTCTTTTGTCATTTCAATTTACATGAAATATTTTTTCCATTTTTTACTTTTAGTCTGTTTGTGTCTTTCATTCTGAAGTTGGTCTCTTGAGGGCAGCATATATGTGGGCCTTGTTTTCTTATCCATTCAACTACCCTACATCTTTTGATTGGAACATTTAAGCCATTTACAGTTAAAGTGATTATTAGTGGGTATGTATTTATCGCCATTTTATTATTTTAACTATTTTTCTTTGTTTTTTCTTCTTTTTAAAGCAGGCCCTTTAACATTTCTTGTAATACAGTTTGGTTGTAACAAACTCCTTTAACTTTTTCTTGTCTGGGAAGCTCTTTATTTCTTCTTCAATTTTAAATGATATCCTTGCTGGGTAAAGTAGTCTGGGTTGTATGTCTATGCTTTTCAATGTTTTTAATATTTATGCCAATTCCTTATAGCCTGAAATGGTTTTGTTGAGAAATCAAATGACAGTCTTATGGGAGCTCCCTTGTAGGTTACTGCCTGTCTCTTACTGCTTTTAAGATTTTCTCTTTATCTTTACAATTTATCATTTTAATTATGATGTACCTTGGTGTGAGGCTATTTGGGGTCATCTTGTTTGGGGTTCTCTGCACATTCTGGACTTGTGTGTCTTTTTTTCTTCACCAGGTTAGAGAGGTTTTGGTCATTATTACTCAAATAGTTTATTGATCCCTTGCTCTCTTTCATCTCCTTCTTGTTCCCCTATGATACAGATGTTGTTACACTTCATATTGTCCAAAAGATTCCTTAAATTATCCTCATTTAAAAAAAAAAAAGATTTTATTTATTTATTTATTCTTAGAGAGAGGGGGAGGGAGGGAGAAGGAGAGAAAGAGAAACGTTCAGTGTCTTTCAGACACCCCCAACTGGGGACCTAGCCCATAACCCAGGAATGTGCCCTGACTGGGAATTGAACCAGAGACCTTTCAGTGCTCAGGCTGGCACCCAGTCCACTGAGCCACACCAGCCAGGCTTTTCTCATTTTTTAAAAATTCTTTTTTCTGTTTGCTGCTCTGATTGGGTGTTTTTTGGTTTGTTTGTTTGCTTTTTTACCTTGTCTTCAAATCACTGATTCAATCCTCTCCTTCATCCAACCCACCATTTATTCCTTCCACTGTACTCTTTTTTTTAATAATTACTTTATTGTTGTTCAATTACAGTTATTTGCATCCTCTCCCTTCCCCTCCTCCCTCCCCCTGCAACCCCACCCCCCTCCCCAGCCTCCCTGCTCCCCCTTAGTTCTGTCCATGTGTCCTCTACCGTGATTTCCACTGTACTCTTTATTTCAGAAATTGCATTCTTCATTTCCGACTGGCTCTTTTTTATGGTTTCTATGTCCTTTTTCATGTGGTTGACCATCTTTATAACCATTACGTTGAACTTTATCTCTGATAAATTGCATGCCTCTATTCCATTTCATTCTTTTTTTCTGGAAATTCCTCCTGCTCTTTCGTTTGGGACATATTTATTTGTCTCCCTATTTGGCTGCCTCTTTGTATTTGTTCCTATGTATTAGAGAGATATGATATGCTCCCAGTCTTTGTGCAGTGGCCTTACATAGTAGTGTCCTGTGGAGTTCAGTGGTGCAGTCTCCTTCATCACCTGAGCTGGGTGTCCCAAGATTGTCCCTTCTGTGTGTTATGTGGGCCCTCCTGTTGTAATTGGATCTTAATTGCTATTGACCCATTCATGTGTGGGATGGACCCTTAAGTTGGCTGACTATAGGCTCAACCCCAACCACAGTATGCAAGCTATTGCGCAGAAGCTGACCACACAAAGCAGATTTTGCCTGAGTAGTTTTGGGTGTCTGTGAGCTCTCCCTTTGGTTATGCTGTTTGTGAAGCTTATTGGATCCTGTTCTGATGTTGTCTGAATCTAGCAACTGAGTGTGCCGGTTCTAGGCCTCTTGGGAGGGACTGTGGTGCAGACCTATATAAGATTGCCTGTGACTGGCCTTCAGCAACCTGTTTGGGGGTACCTGTGATCCACAGTTTGTGGTGGCCTCTGCTTGTCTTGGATGCATGTAGGTAGGACCAAGCTGCAAACCAAGGCCAGCTTTTACCAACACTGGGCTTGGAAACAGATCAACAGAAGTGCCATGGCACCCCGAGATTTTCCTTTGTCTTCCTCTACCTGATGTTAAGTTTAGTCACTGAAAAAGCCTCTAGCAATACTGACTTGCATGATGTAGGTTCACAGTGAGTCACCAGGTAGGGGCTAGTGGTGTTCACCAGAATTATACAGGTTCACACTTCGTGTCAGTGTTGGGTCTGAAGGTACTCAGCAAATTTCCCCAGGTATACCAAGTCTCTCTGGGGGCTTGTACACACTTGTGCCAGGTGCTCACACACATTTGTGTTGGGTCAGGGTCTCAAAAACTCTTCAGGGTGAGTCCAGAAGAGTTTGTCAAGCCTAAACAGACCAAGATTTGGCCATGTGAAGGGAGGACTCTGCTCCAGTCAGACACATGAGAGAAAAATGTCCCCTGTCCTAGTCACAAAATTCAGTCTGTCCCATATTCTGCCAGGAGAAGACGGAGCTCAGTGGGGTGGAGCTTGCAGGGGTAGGGGGTTGGGGATAACCAATATCCCACCAACAGGAGGTTTGGGTTAGGCTTCCAAGAGTGTTGGGGGGTGTGGTCTCCACCGCAGAGATGCGCCACTCAGTCTGTCCCAGATTTTGCTCCAACTTTGGCAAGACAGAGCCACTGAGAATGGGGTGGGTGGGGTCTCCAGTAACTAAAGAGTGGGTCTGCCAGAAGCCCAGAAGTTGGTTCTAAAAGATCTTTCATGAGGGTGAAGCACCAGTCAGGTTCATGGGAAAGCAGAGGGAATGGCCTTTGTCCTCGAGCCACACAACGCAGTCACTGACAACCCCTGAGCCTTCCCTAAGGCCAAGGCAGCTGACTTCTTAGCAGGGTGTAACCTCTCCAGGCTGGGGTGAGAGGGAATCTAGAGGGTAACGCTATTGCTTTCCCCCACCCCAGGCTGATGCCACACAGAGGGAAGTGCTCTACCTTAGAAAGACAGTGTCTGCAGTATGGGAAACTGACTCAGCACAGGGATCCTGGCAGTTATCCCTTCAGCTCTTTCCCCAGAATGACCAACCCCAGACTCTCCTCAGAAGATTCTACCTTGCTCTGCTTTCCCTCTGCTGGAGTCCAGGGTGAGTGGCTACAAATGAAGCTGTCTCTCCTGATGGACAGATATATTTTCACAGCCAAATGTTATGTGCATGCCTCCTCCCATCTCTGGTGCTATAGTCTGGGGAGACCAGCTTAGGGTTTAGAGCTCACACTTCTCAGGGGGAACCCCCAGCAGTTAAGATTTCTCTCTGGAACCTCAGCCACCGCCCATGGGAGCAGGACCTGATCTTTTCGCATCTCTGACCTTCCTTCCAGTCTCAGGGTGGCTTCTTCCATCAATCCTCGGTTATACAGGGTGATCTGTAATTTAATTGTAATTCCAGTTTGGTCCTGGGAGGAGGTGAGTGTAGCTTCCATCTACTCTCTTGCCATCTTGGATCCTGTGGTGTATTTTATTAGATATCTTATCAATTACCATTGGCCTCACCCCAAAAATTAGAGCTATGTTCAGAGACAGAAATGAAAGAATAATTGAGGTAAAACATGCTATATTTTATTGTGTTTAATAATATGATGAGAAAAGTAAAGAGACAATCCCAATTTGTTCATCATCCCCCAAATGCCAAAAGCCAGGGGCCACTCAGATTGGTTGTTGATGGTGTTTGCATATGTTTTGAGTAAGAGAGGGGGGAACATTGTGTGAAGTTATGCAAGGGTTCTATGAGGAAATACAGTTGTAAAGAAGCTCTATGTCCAGACAGTAAAGAACATTAGAAAAGAAGGGAAAGAACAAATTGGGAAGAACTAATAACGAAAGGCTGAGCTCAGACAATTTCTTCATATCATCACATATCCAGAATAAAGGAAAGAAGGCTGGTCATGGGATTTCTGTGGGTTCAATGCCAATGACTATGGACAGGCTGAACACTCCTGCTTACAAGGATTGTAGTTTTAACCCAAAGCTGATCCAGGCAGAAAAAGACCCTGCACCTTCAGGGTTATGTTTTCCTAAAAGAGGTTTAACTGTCGTCACCTGGTAGACTGGACTGGAAAGAAAGGGCAGGATTTCGAGAGTTTGGATACAAGGAGAGAGCAGTCAATGAAAGAACTGAGATAACTTAGGAGGAATGGTTTACTGTTTTCTGGCTGTCCTGAGCAAGTGAAGCAATATAGCAGTAACTCACCTCATCTGTCCATGGTTTATTCCTGAAATTACCCAAGGTAATACTGATATTAGTTTTGGGACTGAACAGATTGTGTATACTGTATTTTGGTAGATATAATATGAAAGTTTTGTTTCAAAGAGGGGAAAAGGTGTCAGGCTATAGAGAGATATTTGAAGGAAAAGTCTCCCCTACACACCTTGAATATTTACATGGTTGAGGTCATTTTTCTTCCCTCAAGATGAGGAACAGAGAAAATCCAGCTAGGCTGCTTTCTGTTTGGGATCTGGGAATGGTGTTTTACCAGCCATTTAGAACTTAATTGCAAAAGCATAAATAAATTTCCCAAGCCCTTTATTCTCTTTATAAATAACACTTTCTCACTTGTGTGCTATTCTTTATTTGCCTGAAAAGCAAATTAAGGCTTCCTAGTAACTATTTGCAAATACATAGCAGCTTTGTGGGTCCTACTTTATTATCTCATTTGTGATTTCCGAATTTATGTTGCGAATCAACTTATAAACTAGCCAAAGATACAAGGTTAGCTGGCATGCCGATTACTTAAGAAAACATGATTGAATTAAAAGTCATCTTCATATATCTAATGACCTTTAATTTGGACAAATGTAAATTAAATCATCTAAATAAAAGAGATAGATGTTAGAAATTTACATAAACTTTGCAGAATATTATCTAGGAATCATGATATATCAGAAACAATAAACAACAAAGCTTTTATACTGATCACTGACCAGGTTTTAATGAGAGTATTGTTTTCTAGGATAAAACCACCTAGTATGGATGAAATGACAAGACAAGGATCTTTTCTGATAGGGAGAAGTTCGCCCAATATGAGAACGCTAAGTAAATGGCAGAAGAAATGCCTAAATGAGGTAGAGAAAAGATCACTAATGTGAGATAGGTTTTAATATTCCTCAAACATTTAGAAAGGAGTCATAGATTGTGATCAATCATTTTACATTTGAGTAGAAGTCAGGGAAAGAACAAGCTGCAGAAATAAAGACAGAGTATAATCATCGGAATACTTCATATCATAAAAAGTATGTGATATTGAAGTGAGTGAGCATTGTGAAATCTCATCAAAAGATGTTTATGTTGAATGTGTAAGTTAACTCTCACAGAAAGACTTAAAAGAGGAATCTCAGAATTCTGTCGGTTCCTAGACTCCTGTGATTACCTATAGAATCAAGGATTAACATCATATTTTAAGGATGATTTAATAGAGATCTAAAACCTTGGGTACCCATCTAATTTTGATAAATTGGTGACTAGCAATATTCTACAGAAACTGTTAAGTGTGGCAAAGACACATAATAATCCAAGAGTAAAACACAAAGTATCAATCCTGACTCTACTATTCACAAATTCTGACTCTACATCTGAGTGTTTTCATTTGGAAAATATAACATTTGACCTTCACCTTCAAGAGTTGTGGAGATGATAAGATAATAAACACGAAAGCAGTTTAAGACCTATAGAGCATTGCAGACATATATACCTCTGTTATTAGTAGTAACGATGTTACAAACAAATCATTCTTATGTCTCAGTGGCACATATATAAATCTCTTAACTACAAATATGAAAGATTTGACTCCTTGAATAAAACTCTGCAAGAGACTCTGTATCCAAGGATTAAAGAATGGACTTGTGGTTAACCATGTACTTTTATTTGTTAGGTTTTTTTTATGAGTATACATGCATACAATAAATTTCACAAAGTGTATTGCTCAAAGAATTTTAGTAAATGAATACACCTGTGTCATTGTCATCCAGGTCAACATACAGAACATTACCAACATTCTAGACTATTCCCTCATGCCCCATCCCAGTTAACTCTCTCAAAGGTAACTACTATTCTGACTTTCATCACTATAGATTTGTTTTAATTATTTTGGAAGTTCACAAAAAGGAAATCATACAGTGTGTACTCTGTGTCTGTCTACTTTGGCCAATATTATTTCTGTGAGAATCATCAATGTTATTGCATTATTCATTATTTTTACTGCTATATACTATTTCACTTTAAGAAAATACCAAAACAGAAGCACTTCTGGAATGGCAGAGTAAGGAACTCTGAAAATCTCCTCTTTTATAAAAGCAATGAGATCACTGGTAAAAATTGTGAAAAGAGACTTTTCTGAACTCTAGAAATGTACCAAAGACTAGCAGCAATCTGAAGGTGATTTTAAAAAAATGGAAGCTTGTTTAAAAAAAGTGAGCTTTGTGGCATTTGACTTTGCCTATTTTGACTGCACTCTCCCTAGATCCATAGTAACCTTGAAAACCAGCAACCTCACATATAGAAGCTGTAAAAACACCCTAGTAGACAGTAAAGGAGACAGAACGAGTTTGGAGCTCTCAAAAAACCCTCAGTCGATTGTTGCTATTTGATCTATCTGGAAACGCCCTCAAAAGGCCGCATTCATAAGACTTCCATTTATTTTACCTCACCTAGATTTACTCAGTGAGGAGAGCTCTATTCCCAAGGCACTGTCAAAAACATTCAGTGGCAATTATTTACAATCACAGCTATCTAAGGTAGAGAAACAAATAAAAGGCTTGCCAAAAAACTTAAAAGGAAAAATCCGAAAAATGGGATACCCATAGTGGGCTTTGAAAAGCTCCAACATATTCCTGGGGATCCAGATGGACGCACACATGTGCAGGACTGTGCACACTCCAGAATGACTGTGGAAGGCCCTACTCGTTTGCTTGTAGCACAACCTGAGGCCTTCTGCAAACAGAATGTGAAGGCTAAGGCAGACTTACAAGCATTAAAGACATGCCCCAACACAAACACAGGTGGAGCCTCTTAGCAAAATCTTGAACAGACATTGTTTCAAGGCATTTAAAGAAATCTTCCTGCCATTGTTGGCCAACTTCAGTAGCCACATATGACAAAAGTACAAATTTTACAATTGGTCCTCAATATACAATGTGAGACCTAAAAACAAATTGCAATACATTTAAAAGGATTTAAATCATACAACATGTTTTTTTATCCAAAATGGAATAAAATTAAAAATCAATACAAAATTTGAGAAATGTAATACGTACAAATTAAACATCACAACCGTAAATAACAAAGAGATTATGAACCTTTAAAAAAATCCCTCTAGACTTTCTTTTAGTGTAAGTCTGCTTGCAACAAATTCTCTCTGTCTTTGTTTGTCCAAAATGTATTTATTTCACATTCCTTTCTGATGGCTATTTTTTGTGAGTATAGAATTATTGGTTGGCAGTAATGTTCTTTCAGAACTTTAAAGGTGTCTTTCTATTGTTTTCTGGATTCCATAGTTTCTATTGAAAAGTCTGCCTTATGTCTTATTTCTGCTCCTTTGAAAGTAATGATTTTTTCCCTTTGACTACTTTTATATTTTCTAAGTTGTTTTACAGATTTTTTAATATGATGCACTTCTTGTAATTTTCCTTGTATTTATCCCTCATGTGATTTGTGAAGCTTCTTGAATTCATGATTTGCTGCCTTTCATCAGTTTTGTAAAATTAGTTGCCAATACTATTTGAAAAGTTACTTTTGTTTAATTCATGCTTTTCCATCCTTCTGGGACTTGAAATTACAGATGTATCCAACTTTTAAACTCTGCTTCACATTGTTTTCATTCTCTCTTCTGTGTTTTCCATCCTTCTTACTCCACATACTTAAATTTGAATATTTTCTACAGCCTTATCTCTCAGTCCCCAATTCTTTTCTCTGATATGCCTAATCTATTACAATCCTGTCTTTTAATTTGTTTGGTTCTTATAACTTTTAGTTCTGGCACTTCCATTTGGTTCTGCTTATTATATACTTGGTAATTTTTTAATGGAATGCTGAACACCTTGTGTGAAAAATTGCAAAGATTCTACATGAAGTTAGCTTTCTCCAGAAAGGATATAATATGCTCCAGTCATATAATATATGGAAGGAAAACTACTCCAGTCAATGCTAAATTTTAGACTATGCTATCCTCATCAATTTCCTTTAATTTTTAAAGAATAGCTTTCTTGGGTTCTCCTCTGAAATCCTGAGGTGTTTATTTGGGCTCTCATATCTTAGTGGTATCTAAATTTTCATCGCTGTTTCCCAAGGTCACTAAGACTACCAAAATCTCTGCTCAGATCTTTAACATCCAAGCTGCTTCTTCACACTTAGTTTCTCTGAGTTTTACCTTTCACTGTTTAGGAGTCAGCACATGCCCTCAGGAGAAGTTATGTAGAAGTTTGGGCTCACTCCTTTTAACTCCTAGGTATTTGTCTCTCAAGTCATAATCACTTTGGTAGCTTCAAACTTCGACATCTGTCTCCTCGACCCAGTGAGACTGCTATGAGCCCTGGCTGACACTGGCTTCTTGGCCTCTATTACCCATGCCATGAATCTGCAAATACACATGTGAAAAGTTGAAGTCAATATGGGGTTTAATTCATTACAGTTTTCTCCTCTCTGGGATCTTGGTCCCTCTAGTACTGGCTTCCTTAGTTCCCCTTTAATGACCTCAAGCAGTTGATTATATTTATTTAAAATAGCTGTTCTCAACAAGAGAGTTAAAGTAGCCCTGGCTGGTGTAGCTTAGTGGATTGAGTGCGGGCTGGGAACCAAAGGGTCCCGGTTCGATTCCCAGTCAGGACACATGCCTGGATTGCAGGCCAGGTTCCCAGTGAGGGCCATGTGAGGAGCAACCATACATTGCTGTTTCTCTCCCTCTCTGTCTCCCTCCCTTCCCCTCTCTCTAAAAATAAATAAATAAAATCTTAAAAGAAAAAAAAAGAGAGAGTTAAAGTAATACAAGTTATTCTATTGTAGCCAAAGTAGAGTTGAGCCATTTAGTTTTTAAAAATATATTTTATTGCTTAGGCTATTACAGTTGTCCCAATTTTCCCCCTTTGCCCCCCTCCACCCAGCACCCCCAGTCCCTCAGGCCATCCTCACACCATTTCTCATGCCCACGGGTCATATGTAGGTTCTTCGGCTGCTTCATTTCCTGTGTGGTGCTTCATATCCCCATTTGAACCCCTTACTTGTAATTTGCAATTTTCCTTAATCTCTGCTTTCAATATAGTCTTCTCATTTGTGCTTCCTTAAAACACCAGAGTTAAAATTGAATCAGAAAAATTATGTACCTGGGTGACTTAAAATAAGAAAAATGAATCAGGAAAGCATTTATCGAAATACTAAATAAAATTTGTACAATTGATGGCTATTTTTCTGTGAATAACATAAATAACACTGCGAAAATGGTGTCTGAGATATGTAGATATTCGTTTAACACCACAGATTCACCATTCTGTGTATCCCAGGTCTAACGTCAGGAAACAAAACCACAACGTTGCTTGGTTTTACAAGTATAAAAGTTAGTGTCTTTTTGTAACGTATATTTTGTATTACTTTTTAAATTTATAACATGTATTTCCTTTTTTAAAAAAGGCGAGTTTAACAGTTTTGTATTTTTTTAAGGGAAAGAAGTAGGTCTTTTTACTATGCTGTGTAGGTATTCTGGATGGGACATGCTCCATTTAGAGCCGTGTTTCCTGCTCGGAGGGATAATTAATATGCTCAGTACTTGAGAAACAGCATGGCTCATTGGACTGAGCTCTGAGTCAGTAGTGTGGAGTCAAATCCTACTTCTGCTGCTGATTCAATTTGTGACCCTGGGCTGGCCATTTAACTTTCATATTTTTTCACCTGAAAAAAATGGGATAAAATTATCATTTATTTGCAAGAGTAGCCAGTAATAACTGATTTTGAATATAAAGAAATGCATATAGGCCCTGGCCAGGTTGTTTGGTTGGGTGAGCATCATCCCTAATATGCCAAGGTTGCGGGTTCAATCTCCAGTCAGGACACATACAAGAAGCAACCAATGAGTGCATAAATGAGTGGAGCAAGATCACTCTCTCTCTCTTTCTCTATCTCTTTTTCTCTCTCTCTAATAGCAATAAGTAAAAATTTTTTTAAAAGAAATGTATATAATATATAAGGTATTTTGACCTGTTAAAATCACTACAAACATTCCTAAATTCCATTTCCTCTAAAACCTTAGTACTGCTTTGATTAACATTCTTCTGATCTAAGTTAAAATGAAGCACAATAAAGTGCAGTTAAGTGTTTTGTTTAATTTGCATGCTTAAACAAGTGGGAAAATCCAGTGTACTTAAGCCAGAGAAAACAGAAAATGGTTTAAAATAGAGAGAAAAATAATCTTTCTTTCCTCCACAGATTCTTTTAAATTATAAAACTATTATATATTATACATATGTATTACTCCTTATTGCAAAAGCACGAAAATTTACTTTTACACAATAAGAACAATAAACTCACATTTATTCTTTTTCTATTCTTATTTATAATTCTTTAGAAGTGGAGTTTAAATAGCAATTATTCTTAAGTTTTATAATAATTTTATCTCAGCAAAGTTTTTTTTAATGTTCTCACCGTGTCATAAAAGGGAGTGAATAGGCAGATCATTCCTTTGCCTGGTACTTTACCTTCCTTTTCACAATACATGAAACTGAAAAAATATGAATATAAAATTAATTTGAATATAGAGAAATTTAAAATATAGGACTTGGAGTTAGGAAAATTGCCATTGAAAGGAAGCCTTAAAAAGAATGCTTTTAAATATTTAATAAACCATATCCAATTTATTCATTAGTTTGAGTTAAATTTGAAAGAGAACACTAAATTGACCCTCTTTACCACACCTCTTTATAACTACTTCTCATGCATTTGTAATTTCTCTAAGACTAGTTTCTTTTTCTTATCCATGAAATAGTAAAAACAATATCAAAGCTACCTGTCAAAGTTGTAGCAGCCCAAGTGCCCATCAGTGGATGAGTGGACAGAAAAGCGATGGTATATTTATATAATGGAATACTACTCAGTTGTAAAAAAGAAGAAAATTTTACCCTTTGCGACAGCATGAATGTATCTGGTGAACATTATGCTAAGTGAAGTAACCCAGTCAGAGAAAGACAAATACCTTATGACTTCACTTATGTATGGAATCTAATGAACAAAATAAACAAACAAATAGAAACAGATTCACAGATACAAAGAACAGACTGACAACTGTTCGAGGGGAGGGGGCTGAGGGTCTGGGTGGAAAAGATGTAAAGATTAAGCAAATTAAAAAGAACTCATAGACACAGACTACATTATGGCGATCACCAGAGGGGTGGGGGACTGGAGGAGTGGGAAGAGGTAGAACAGGGTGAAGAGGGGATAAATGGTCACAGAAGGTGATTTGACTTAAGAACATACCTTTTAGGTAACACACCTGAAACCTATAGAATTTTATTTTATTTTTTTAAAAATTAATCCTCACCCAAGCATATGTTTATTGATTTCTTAGAGAGAGAGGAAACGGGGGTGGGGAGAGAGAGAGAGAGAGAGAAAAACATCAATGTGGGACAGAAACATGGATTGGTTTCCTCCCACATGCACCCTGACTGGGGATCAAACCACCAAGCCAGGTATGTGCCCCAACCGGGAGTCAAACTCAAAAACTTTTGGTGCAGAGAATGACTCCCCAACCAAATGAGGCACCTGGCCAGGGCTGAAACCTATACAATTTGATTAAGCAAAGTCATCCCAATAAATTCAACTGAAGTAAATAAAATAAATTTTAAAAGTTTAAAAAATCAAGTAAGAATGTATATGAAAACAATTCGAAAACCATTTATTTTGTTAGAAATAACATTAAGGAGTTCTGTCATCTAACAGCCTCCAAGTAACATCTCTATTATTGAAGTGTTGATGTTTTTATTCACCAGCCTAATCTTTGTCGCCATTCTAGATGGTTTCAACATCCATGCAAATAACTCATCCAACTCCCTGGATGCTCTGACCTCCAATTTTTGGATCTTCTCATGGTGTTCTGTCATTCCAATGGTAACTCCCTAGCCACTGTCATCACCAGACACAACTCCACTCCCAAATCTCGAATTCTTATTCATAGATTATAGCTCCTATCCTTCTAGCTCACTTGTGTAAATATCTTCCAGGAAGCAAGAATCCTAATGGTGTCGGCCTTCTTATCCATTGGTCCTATCACTTCTTTCTACCAACAAGAGCCTCTTCTAGACTGTGTTTTCTTCTTATCCAGCTGAAATTCTGTTACTCATTGTCCCAATGACTCCCATATGATTCCCATAACTGCCTTGTTCCTCTCTTCCTCCATATCGCTTACTTAACAAATCCAACCAAGGAAGAACTCAATCATCTGCCTTCTCTGTGCCTGCCAAGAAACACTTTTGTGTTGCAGGAAATAACCACACACCTAGCCGGGCAGACTGAGGTCGTGATAACCATGATCTCTAACCTCTCAAATGGATGGTCAACCCTGACAATTCGACTATAACGCATTTCTCTCCAATCTCAATTAGGACTATGTCAAACCACTTCATCATGTCCTTTTCACTTTATGCTAAAACCTTGCTTTATATTTCAGGGAAATTAGAGCTCTCAGCTGGGAATACCATCACCCTCCAGTGTTCATTTCTACGAACTCATCTGCTTCTATTTGCCCTTTTTCCTTTTTCTTGCCTGCCTCAAAGAAAAAAAGCAGAGATAACAGAAATAGAGACAAGGACTAGAGATAGAAGTAGATAGATAGATAGATAGATAGATAGATAGATAGATAGATAGATAGATAGATAAATAGGAGATGAAGAAAAGAGAAAGGGAGGGGAAAACGCAAAGAAAAAGAAAAAAGGAACAGCTGTGACTCTCTCAACAGCTAACCCATCCATCTCATGCTCTAAAGCTTCTTCCTTCTTACCCTGACAAGTATTTTGTCCATTTATTTAGTTTTCTTCACTTTCTTCGGCATTTTCACTCTTCCCTCCTTATTGCATCATACTTCTTAGTTTACAGATATAATTTACAATCTTTATCTGAAGGTAGAAACAAAATAAAATCCTCTCTTGATTCCGAATTTGCCTCTAGCCACTGCCTTATTTGATTTTTTTTATAGCCAAATATCTTTAAAGAGCTGTTATTTATGTTGCCTCCAAGTTGTTATTTACCATTGACCCTTCAAACATTTCAGTCTGGCTTCTTCTGAAATTGCTGTCAAGTACATCAATTCTCCTGATGGCCACCTCTAGTGGTGCTTTATTTTTTTGTTCTTCAATTTACTGATGTCTCTGTAGGAGTCGGTACTGTTCCTATCTCCCTTTGTAAAACACTGTCACGTACGATGTCTCTTTCTCCTGCTTTTTTATCTCATCTCTCTGGCTACTACTTTTTCATCCCTTTTTCTTGCTTTTAATGTTCCACTTGGTACATTTCTTCTCTGTGTTTACTCTTTTTTTTAGATGTTCTCATGCATCTCCATGGCCTGAAGTACCACTTATGTGCCGAACGTTCCCAAATTCATGCCTGTAGCATTGCGTGTTCCTCCAAATTTCCGTCACCTACATCCAGTTGATTACATCTTCATTTGGCTGTCTCACAGGCAAGTCAAATGTAACATTTTCAAAATAAAAAATTTTCACTGTTCATGTCTTCACTCCCTTCTCTATAATATATATTTTCCCCTAAACATTTTCCATTTCAACAAATGACACTATGTCTGTCATCCAATTCAGCAGGAAATCATGTCGATTGTACTTAGAAAGTATATCTTACACACCTGGCCATTTCTTTCTAAATGAGCTCATATTATCGGTATTCTCTCGCCTGACTTATTGCAGCATCCTCCTATCTAGTCTTTCTGCTTTCTTTGGTAATATCTTGCAACCTGTTCTCCATATGACAGCAAGAGTAATTTTTAAAACATAAACCAGACCACATAACTCCTTTACTTAAAACCATCCAATGGCTTGATGCTTCACTTTGAATAAAGTCCAAGGACTTTACTTTGGCCCATGAGATCTTGCATAGTGTGGCCTACACTCCTGTCTCCTTATTCATACCACTCTCCTCGGTGCTGAGAAGGCCTCCTTTCAATTTCTTGAACATATCATAGGCTTTGTGCATACTATTCCTTCTTAATTAGCTCCTTTCCTTTCTTCTTTTCACCCTGTAGATTTCAGCTTAAATGCTTTTGTAAGTCCTTCCTGAATCATTCTCTGAAAATAGGTCCCCTCTTTCTATCTAATCCCACCACTCTTACTCTTTATCTCTGCATCCTGTCTGCTATTATAAATAATGCTTTCCATTTGACAACTGCTTTTTTAGTTGCTAATTGGTCTTCCTCATGACACTGTGAGCTCAGTGAGGCAGAGATGATATCCATTTCACTTATCACTATGCAACCAATACCCGCACAAATCCTATGGCTAGTAACTACTTGTTGAATAAATGAATAACACAGAAAAAGATGAACAGTGTAATAAAAAGGACTGATCCTTATGCAGCCATGCATTATAGAACATTTTAGGACTATAGCATCAAAGCTTTATTCAAGTTTTAAGCATTTGTTAAAATGGATGGAAGGCACTATTTTTGAGAAAGAGTCTCGGCTATATTGCCTACTCCCTGCTCCAGTACCTCTCAAATTCTCTGTGGTGAGTTTACAATCTATGACACTTTTGTAAAATACAATATAATTTAATTACTAAAATCATGAAATGAAAACATTTATTATTATTATTGCCTTCAGGAGATACAAACTTATTTTGTTAAGTTTCCACAAAACTCTTTAAACTGTTCTTAATGTCTGCACTAATCTCACTGAAGACTTAGTTTGAGCCCAACACTGGTTTGAGAACCACACTTTTGAGTAACAGGGGTTTATTCCACCATCTTTTCATTTGGGAGGTAGTGTATCTCAAAGCCTTGGCTATTCTTTGTTATAGAAAGAGCAGTTGAAAACTATTAGAAATAAAATAGTTATAAAATTTAGAAACAAAACAGCTATAAAACTATTAGAAATTAAATAGTTAGAGTTTGTTAGAAAACTAAACCCCTGAGCTCATAAATTTATGTATTGGATGGTGGGAAAAAAACCTCCCCCAAAATAATCCTGTTCTTTTTGTTTTCCACATATTTACTGAATTTTGAAGGAGGTGATATGGAAGAAAAAGTCAAATGTTACCTTTGCGACATTATAGAGAACTCAATTGCTTATTGAGATTTATACTACTAGCTGGGTTAATGTAGCCTTTTTATCAAAGTGGATTCATTATTTCTACCATAGCTTCTTATAACTCTTCTAGCCCACTTTTCTGCCCTAGACTATTTGGCCTTAATGTTTTGTCCCACCATCTACTCACACATCCTTATTCTTAGTATGTCTTTTTTACCCCATTGGCATGGTACAATCCTAAGTGGAAATAGAGGAGTAAGAGTAGCAAAAACTAGGATATAGGGAGTATTCTTCCCACCATACATTTACAGAGAAGATGCTATTAATGAAAGGTATGCTGATTATTATCTGCCCTCCTTTGACCTACTAAGGTATCAAGTTTGATACCCCACGTATTATGCTTTACAGCATTGGTATGTATATAAGAAATTCATTAGTTGAGCCACTTCTGGAATGCCCATTTTATCTGAGCTCAGATTTTTTATAGTAGCTGGAAAGATGGAGAAATATTTAAAAATCCTTCATTCCTCATACTCTACAGGGTTTCGTCATTTTCCTGAAGATAAAGAATTGGCATGTGTTGTTTATATGTAGCTGTTGGTATGTCCAAAGACTGGTAAACACCTTCAGGTAAATTTCCTCACAATATATGCCATATTACTCAATCTCAAAGGCTAGTTCAATTCCAGCCCCACTTCAGAGGTGAAGATGTAAGCTAGTCCATACCTCTTTGAACCATATGAGAAATCATCCTTTATTCTGGAAGCAATCTGTGACCCTCATTTACCTGTTTCCTCAGCTAGCCAGCACACACTTGAATCCCTAGGTTGAACAGGCTTCTTAAGATTCTTCCAGCTGGGAATGATTTGAAGTTTAATTGAACTTCTTGCTGGGACACTCACTTGAAATTCTAGCATTGGAGTGGCTGGCTGTAGGGTTAAGTCTCAAGTTCTGGGATTAAGTGGTGCTAGTTAAAGCTGTTTAACACATAGTGTCTAATGCTCTGGCAGACCAGAATTCCTTTCATGTTTCATTTTCCTTTCCTCACTGTTCTCCGTAAATCCAGTCTGAACAGCTTGCACAGTTAGGGAGGTTTTGGATTTGTAGATAAGAAAAAGTGAATTCTACAAAATAAGGAGGAGAGAGGGACAGTAGAATCAGCGGCAGCTATCTGTCTTCTTTTGAAGCTTTAGAATTCCTGTGGGAATTAGTCACATAGTCTCACTTCTTTTATATTCTTAAAGATTTTATGTATTTATTTTTGGAGAGAAGGGAAGGGAGGACGAGATGTGTGAGAGAACATCGATTGGTTGCCTCTCGCATGCCTCCCAACCAGGAACCTGGCCTGCATCCCGAGCCTGTACCCTGACTGGGAATTGAACTGGCAATCTTTCAGTTTGTGGGATAATGCCAACCCACTGTGTTACACCAGTCAGTGCACTCTCATGTCTGAATAGGTTATTTTGAATTTTTAAAAAATGCAGAGTCGTCCTGGCAGGTGTGGCTCAGTTGGTTGGAGCTTCCTTCCATAACCTAAAGGTTGCATATTTGACTCCTGGTCAGGGCACATCCCCAGGTTGCAGGTTCAATCCCCAGTCTGGCACAGTCTGGGCACGTGCAGGAGGCAGCTGATTGATGTTTTTTTCTCTCACCTTGTTGTCTCTTTCTCTTTCTCCTTTCCCTTGCAACAGCAATGAAAAAATATCCTCAGGTGAAGATTTAAAAACATGCCAAGGGCAGGGTGAACACAAATTTAGGAACACGACAGATAACTACTGCAAATGGATGTTAGTAATATTTCCCATGGGGTTATTTTAACTTTTTATTAGAAAAGAATATTATAGCGAAGACTGACTTGTTGCTCCTCTTTCATACTACAGAAAAATAATTTTCACCTTCTCTTACATTCTTATACTAGGTAATCTGGGTGGTAAGGAATGTTTTCAAGTTTTAATTCTATTGCTGGTTATTCCAGTTATTCCACTTGCTCTAGTTTCACAATTCAAAAATATTGAAGTGATGCAGAGATAAGACAACAGTGGGGCCTGATCCAGGGTATAACCGACGTCAAATTCCTGGATGAAACAAAGGTAGTTCTGAATAAAATACACTCTTTCATTCCAGAAATGCTAGTGGCATCTCTTAATTCAACCAGCCAATGGAAGATACATATTTATTCCTTTGAACAGCTCATAAAGTCCAGAGAACTACATGAGATCTTTTACATACTTTGAAGATCAACTTTGGATTTTTCTTAACTGTGGCACAGTATCAGTCACATTCTGAGGACCATGACTTGAGAATTGGAAGTCCTGGAGAGAGTTTAAAGTGCCACAGTGATTGCTAATAACCCTGACAAGTTGTAGAAATGGGCAGATAATTACAGAATGAATTTAATAGTGATTTGGAGGAAGAGAAAAATAAACCACTGTATATCCAAGGGACAAAGCTTGGCTTTGTGGGGAAAATGTGGGAATTGGTAAGCCACAAGTAAAACATGAATTGGCCACATAATACAGTTGCTTTATTCTTTTTATTAATAAAACAACAAAAATTGGTAGCGTACAAGGGAGAACATTGGATTTAAGAAAAAGGCAGTTATCCCCTAGCCATTTATACAATTATTTACTAAGCAGTCATTATATATGCTAATCAGATAAGATCCCTACTTTCACGGAGTTGCTAAAGTGTGGTAAATGACAAAGCCAGTATCGTTAATATTGTCTTTAGTTTGTATTCGGTAGTCACATCTAGTATAGCAAATACTGTGATCTCCTTGATGTAGGAATACTACTTTTACATTTTGGATCCAACTCCACACAGAATAGCACCTTCTAAGCAATCACCTTAGATTAAGGGATAAAAAGAGGCCCTAAAATTTGAAAAAGTAAACAATTTTCTGATCATCAACTATGTCGATCAAAATCTGCAGGTATTTGCGAACCTATTACGTTCAGAACAGTTCTCAACACAATGATTCGTGTATTAAAAGGAATGGTGGGAATGGATTCAAATTGCACATCGTAAAGACTGACGTGGATACCCTGACCGGGTGGATAGCCATGCTCCTTGTTTTTTTTTTTTTTTTTTTCTCTTTCTTTTCTTTCTAGCCGAAAGACAAAACACTTAAGCAGAAGCCACAGGGGTGGGATGCATCGTTAAGACTGGTGGCACACACACACCAGCTCGCGCGCACCGAGCTCCGGCAGCTCGGTAGGCGCAGCGGGTCAGCTCCCACCCGCGCTTCCCGGCGCCCGAAGTCTTAGAGCGGACGAGGCGTCCCCCCAGAGGAAATACAGGGCGCCGCAGACGCCCCCCGGAGGAGACACCAGCCATCCGCCCCGCCTTAAGGTCCTCTTCTTCTTCGGTTCACCTGGCCATTCGGGTATGAACTCCAGAGAGGCCAGTGGAACGATTAAAGAACCAGGTGCTCCAGCTCTCTGACCACAACCACCCGCCTGCTGGAACCCCGTCGCCCAGCAGGCCGAGCAGGCCGGACGCCGAGGCCTCGCGCTGACAAGCCTCCCTCCGCCCCGCCTCCTCGCTCGCCAGTCGGCCCCGCCCTCTCCCTCTACCCCTCCACCGCTCCCGCCTCGCTAGCTCGACAATCTCCTGGAGCTCCGGGCTCGGCACGCGCGCTGCGCCCCACAGCCGCCGCCGCCGCCGCCGCCACTGCTACCGCCGCCGCCGCCGCGGAGCGTTCCTCTACGGTGCCTGCCTTCCAGCCTCGGACCGGAACCGGAAGTTTAGGGGGCGGGGCTGGTGGAGGCCAGGGGACCGAAAACGCGGCCGAGCTCGGAGTCCGGAGCCGGAGCCGGAGCCAGAGCCTGGACCAGAACTTGGCTGTCTCCTGCACCGCCGCTGTCGCCGCTGCCCGTCGCTCCTTCTGCGCGCCGCTGCCTCCTCGGCCGCCGCTGCCGCGAGCTCGGCTACCAGTGGTCCGCAGACTTTGGGTGTCCGGGCTGAAGGTCGGTCCGGACGTCGGACCCAGCTCGGTTCCCGGACTGTCCGGGCGGCAGCGGGCGCCGGCGCCGCCGCCTCCTCGTCGCCTCGGCTTGGCGTTTTGTTCTGAGAGACCCGAGAGGCGAGCGGAGCTGACAGTGATTTTGACAGTGATTTAAGCCTGCTTTTGTTGTTGTTGGCTTTTCGTTGTTTGGTTTAGTGTGTTGTGCGTGTGTGTGGCGGTTTTTCCCCCGTGGTGCATTTCTTTTTATTGTTGTGCTCTTTTTGTTTTTCCTCATTTTTTCTTTTTCTTTATCTTTTTTTTTTAACCCCGTGAACGTTTTTTGGTCGGGGCTTCCGAATATGTTTTATGACGGTTGATTTTACACCAGGAGGTTTGTCTCCGAGGAAGATCCAGGGAACTGGATATCTAGCGAGAACTTCCTACGGCTTCCCCGGCGCCTCGGGAAAATGGGAGCTGCTGCGAAGTTGGCGTTTGCCGTCTTTCTTATCTCTTGTTCTTCAGGTAGGTGCCTGGAGCGCGGCGCGGCGGGGCTGCAGCGGCTCCTGCCGCTGCTGGCGGCCGCGGTTGTTGTTGGGTCGGCGAGCTTCGGTGGAGCCTGGGGAGTTCCCCGCCCCCCCAGCCCGAGCCCCTCGGCTGCCACCCCCAAGGTCTGACTGTGATCTGGAAACCTCCCTGAATTTTCCTCGTTTTGAGTTAGGCTGGTAACTGATAAGAGTGCCTGCTCTGTTGTTGTGGAAGTGAGAAAGTCATGGTTTTGTGGCCATAACACTGGATGACAGCGCCGGTTGGGTTGCAATTAAGCCGCAAATACCACAAGTGACAATTTATGCAAAGGTTTGAGACCTGAAAGGCGTATCCCAACATGTCATCTAGTGTGGTATCCTCCAAAATAAGGGTTTGTTTTTTTTAAAATCGTCTTTTAATTAGTGCTTCACCCGTACTCTGGCTGTAACGTCAGAGATCAAGTCAGTTGCTACTTAATTTTGACCGTGAGAAACAATGGATCATGATCGGCAATTTCATCTGGGTCTCCTCTCACGTTTTCTTCAACTTCAGTGTCCAGCAATGTTAAAAATAGTTGTAGTTGTTGCTGTTGGAGTATTAACTGTAATCCAGTGCAGAAGAGGTATGCCGCTGTGTGTTGGTAATGTTACTGGCTTTCAACCACCATTTATGTGCTGTTTTCTGGCATAGATTTTGCTTACCTACGGAATACCTATTTTAAATGCGTTGTATCGAAGCATTCATTGTTTGGGGGTTAGAATAGCCCATTTGAAATTGTTCATGCTGTCAAATACACTATATTCATAAAATAGGTTTTGGCCCAAGGTTGGAAGAATAATCTGGCCCTCTTGTATTTGAAATTTTGATTTTGTGAAAACGTTCTGTGGTTGCAACCAGTGGTTGGAAAACTATCTAATCTTTTGTATTTGAGATTATGTAAATGAATACAGCATCTAGCTCAAAGGTGTGCAAATGTACATAACAGGAGAGTTAGTTCGAAAGATGAATAATTTTAAAGTCGCAATGGATCTATTTATCATAAAATTAAATATTCAGTTACTATACTAGGTTGTGAGAGAGAATAATGGGGTGGGGGGGATTGACAGTTTTCATGGCCATGTCTTTATCTCATTTGCCACAGGGAAATTAGAGGGTGGTAGTCTTTTCTTTGTGTACCTCTGTGGTGTGTGTGTGTGTGTGTGTCCATCAGTCCGTCCTCCCCACCCCCCTTTTTAATAGAATCCTTTGTAATGTAAAGAATTTTGCTGAATGGTACGTTTCCTTGTGGTTAATAAATGGATAAAGTCTGGTCCTATGTCTGTAGTGGTATTGATCAGTTCTGGGTGGGCTGAATGTGTTGTGAAATGGCGATCATTGCCAGAGATTAAAAGAATCATGTCTGTTTAAATGGAAGAAGGTACATGCTTAAGGCAGGCTGACAGTTCTTTTTGTGCACGGTTTGGGAAGGAAGATAAACAATGGTGTCTGTGAAATGAATGAATACCTTGATAACATTAAACCTCTTTTGTGACATGCCTTAATCATGAGGTTTTTATTTTTCCGGCTGTACTCCTCCTCTTCTGCCCCTATATGTTCTGGTTGGTGAACTCCTCTTGTTCAAATCCCTCTTTCTGATCTCCTGCCCTTGAGGAGGAGGGGCATCATGGCCACTGACCAAAGAATTGTGGACAATATTCCCTCCCCAGCTCACCTGAGTCACACTCATTGGTGAAGGAGGTTATTCTTGAGCAGTCTTAAGGTATTACTTCTGGAAAAGCAGGCTGCCACTACAGATCTTACAATCTTACAGCTTTCTCGTCTTGGTTTGGGAGTAAAAAAGAATTGAGCATTAGTTTGTTGTAGGATTATTTTCACTGGACCAAGAGGTTAATAGCTAAAATTTTGAAATAAATAATTTGTTGCTATAGAGCATATATATATTCTACTTACATTAAACTAATATTAAGTATTTATGCATAGTTTTTTAAATAAATGTCCCTAATTGAACTAAATGTAATTCTATTGAGAATAATTGAAGTAATCTTAAATACTTTAATCCATATTTGTACGTGAAGGTTTTTAGAACTTAAAATGTCTGCTTTTTTAAAGGGCTTTTGTTGTGAATCAAATGCACTCTAAAAAAGGGTTATTATGTTTATTTTCCTAATTGATTTTTCTATGTAATTTGTAATCTGGCACAAGGATGGCTATTTTTATGAGAATTAATTTTTTTTCATGTTTCCAGTTTTTTTGTTTATGGATATTTGAACATTTTAAATCAAATGGAGAATAGTAGTAAAGAACAGTTTTATTTCAGGTGTTTAGGATAGATGTTTACCGTTTTCTTTAGTGTTATATGGATTTTTATTTTTCAGTTTCCATTCTATGGTATGCATACTAGAGACTGAATATACAGACTATTCCTGTAGGGTATGGTCAAGTGTATAATTTCCTCCTCTCATTCCAGGGGAAACATTCTTGTGTTTTGCCCTCATCTATTAATGTCTACAGCTTTGCTCTGATTTTGATTTTAATTCTTCTTATTCTTCCTCAGATTTTGTTTCACACAGAAACCTACTTAGTCTTTTTTTGTTTTTAAAGCATTGTGGTTAATTAGTACCTTTTTCCACAATTTGTTAAAATATGAGGGTGAACTTAATACTTGTTCTAGTTCTTAGTTTTATCTGGCCTAAAGTGATGCAACTGTTGTGGTATTATTTGAGGTGCACTGAATAAGCTGAGAATTCCTTTGGATTCTGTGGGAGCTGGAGCAGTCTGGTTCATATATTTAATGAAATAAGAAATGGAAAAAAAGTAGTATGTGCATTACTTCAGTTCAGCTAGGCAATGCTGTGCGTATTTCTGTGACAAGTATATGTGTGGTTGGAGGGGGAATTGGCAGTGCAGTGAATCTTCTGGGACTCTTCAGAACTTTAGCTAACAAATGATAGATATTAAATGCTTTGTTTTCTGAAAGGCAGAATCTCTTAAATTTAGTCTGTGATCAAATTTTAATATAGTATATTGGAACATCAAGAGCAGAAGAGGAAGAAAATAGTCCACTCCCTCATTCATTTAAAAAAATTTTTTTAAAGTTTATTTATGAGAAGCCAGGAGTTTCAAGCTTGGGTGACCTTTGCATCCCTCCCCAGCACCTCTGCCCCAGGGCACATTTGGAGACTTTTTCGGTTGTCCCAGCTGTAGGGGAGGTGGGGAGGGTGTGCTACTGGCATCTAGTGGGTATAGAGGAAGGATGCTGCTAATTATCCTGTGATGCACCACAGAGCCTTCCACAACAAAGAATGATCTGGCTCAAAATGTCAGTTGTGTTGAGGTGCCCTACTGGAAACTTTTAATTTTTAGAAGAATTAGTATGTTAGTAAAGGGGCTCTGCTCCCCTCCCGAGTTCTCTAAATTTTATAAGTACATGGTATTGGTGATCTCTAGGTGACCTTGTATTAAGAGTTTTCATCTTTTCACTATCTTTTAAAATTAGAGAAACAGACTGTAGGGCTATATACATTATTTTATCCTATTATATTTTATTAAAATAATTTGCTGTTATGAATACACTATCTCCAGTCATTTGTTATGATGGAATGCTCATGAAGATTGCAAATTTATGGATATGATGAATGATTGGTCAAGGTATAGAGTTTACTTATATTTGCTTTTGATCCAGTAGTTTATTTGCCATAATGATTGTCTTTAGGGATATTTTCTTTTATCCTTACTGAAATCACTGCCTGGACGATGTGTGTATGTGTGTGTTTAACATGGTGCCTGCAAGTTTTGTAAGTTTCATATTGAAGAAATATGTCCACTATTACATGTTTCCTGAATGATTCAAGGTATAAATTCATTTTTTTAAAAAAGGGTATTTTTTTTGTCTAGCTAACTTTAAATGCAAGGAACTTTTAAAATGATTTCTTAATTACATACTTTTCTTGAGAATCATTAGCAGAGTTTTGGTTGCCATTAGGCTTATTTAGGCTATACTAAATACTATTCTATGATCTATTGTAGACCCTTGTCCTTTTTAAGGTTAAAATTTGACCATAATTAAAAAGTGCTTACTTTGTTTTGAAGTCTGGTTATAAGGAAGTTAACTCATCCAGCCACAATAAGAATTACAGTGAAACTCTTAAAATAAGTAGCATTAAAATGGTGAGAGGAAAAATTCTGAAGTCACTCCCACAAAAAGTATGCAAATAAGTCTCATAATGGCTTTGTGACACACCTCCCATATAGATATCTGATACTAACAGATTCACTGTTCAATGAAAAGTAAAGTATAACTAAACCAAGTGGTATTTTAATAATCTCTAGATTGTCCCATAGACTCTAAAACTGCTTTGTTACTTTTTTATTTTTGTAAATATGCTTATTTCTCATCTTCAGTGTCTTGTAAATCCGTGCATTAAATTTTTCTTTTTGTGCTCTCCTGTGTTGCTGTTTGTCATGGTGCCCCTCACATAGGAAATTAGGTAATGTTGGCAGAGCTCGATATTGGGATCATTAGTATTCCTTCACTTTTTATTCCATATTCTATAACTCATCATTCTTTCATTATATTAGTATTTCCCTTGCTACTTTCCTCCCTTCTTTGTTTACTGTCTTCCTCCTCTGTTCCTTCTGTACTTCTCTGTACCGTAGGCTACTGTATGCTTATGGAACCCACTCATTGCTTGCAGTAAGGGTGGCTCAAGAGGGCTCACCCATGGTTTAAATGAAAATGGATTGAATTTAGAATGCTTGAGAATTGAGCAGGTAATCTTTTCCACTGTTCTTTCATTTCTTGGTTTCTGGAATACCACACACACACTTTGGAGTAGTGTTACTGTCTTGGAATCAAATGGCTTTATCAAACTTTAGATTGCTTTTATTCCCTTTTTAATATTCTGGTTTTCTTTAACTCTTTGCTGCTTTCAAAAAGTCTACCTCTTGTTAATATTCATTCATTGTCACTGTTCAAACCAAAATTTTACCAGACCAGAGAGTATATTTATTGCCACAGCTGTGACCACATTAGACTTCCTCTGTGGTAAATTAAATTCGGTTGGATTATAATAGTCATGTCTAGACAGAACATTGATTTGAAATTGACTATTGAACATGAAAGTTCCAGGAATAGTGTACAAAGGAAGGAGAAGAAGTCAAGAAGGTAAGAAAACTACTATAGAGAGCAATTGACTTCCGTTCATTCTCCAGCTGTTAGTCACTTTCATATACCTAATGCATCTAATGATCAGGTTTTGTTTAATAAAGGGACTTAAAGGGAATGTGTTGTCTCTGAGGTTGGATTTCTTACACTGTTAGAATGGTGGCTTAAGGGGAATAATTGGGAGGTTCTTATGGATACCGGACAGGAATGTGGTGGTGGTGGTCATTAGCCTTGGGTTCTGGTGCCAGCACTGCCAGTGTCTAGCCCAATGTCATTTTTCTTACCTGAGTTATTCTACATTTCTAGCTAAGACTAGCTAGTTCCTTGTTACTACTTCCTCTTCTAGTCCATCTACATAGCTGTCTGTTATTTTGACCTCATTAAAAAATAAATCTGAATATGTCACTACTGCTTAAAACCTTTCACTGACTGTGAGTCACCTTTAGCTTAAAATCTAAAGTCTTAGAATGACATACAAAGTCCTTTATCATTTGGTACCTGCCTGTTTTCTCTAACTTCTTGGGATAGTGGCTAAGAGTACAGGTTCTGGGGTTAGACTTCATCGGTTTACACGTTTTACATCCTGGCTTCTCAACTTAACCGTGGGCAAATCACTTCACTTTGTGTGCTTGTTTTGTCGTCTACAGAATGGGGATATTAATAGTGCCTACTTCAGAGAGTGGTTTGAATATTAAATGTCACGTAAGCTAGGTATTCTGTTCTGACTCTTCCTAAGCGTGAGTCCTATATTCCAGCTATACAAACTCGACTTGCTGTTCTTTTACTAAGTATGAGTATGGTACTTTTGTACATGTTATTTCTTCCTCCATAACATGGCTAACTCCTTGTTTTTAATTGTTTTAAAGACTGAGAAGTATCACCTCTTTAGAAACATTTTTTTTCTGCTGCTCAACCCAGATTGATTTAGTTGCTTTCCGTTTTCTTATACTTTGTAAATTACATTAATGCCAGTAATTATTGCCAACCTATACTTGCCTATACACACTTTAGACTGTGAGCTCTTTGAAGACATCTCTTTTTTCACCGGCCCAATCCTGGATCCTGGCACACAGTAGGTGCTCAGCAAATGTTTATTGAATGAAATGAAATTTATTTTTTTATTTCTGAGTCTGAGGCTTTTTATGCATTAAAGCAGTAAACTTGTGTTAGATGATCTCTGAACTTTTTCTACTCTAAAAGCTTTATGATTCTTTAATTTTAAGGTTAGAGTTTAATAATTATGTTTTATTTAGAAAAAATAATTTTTTTATTTCTTGTATCATTAATTTCTTTTCATTTTTTAAAATGATGTCTCTGATTCTTAGACTAAAATTTTTAATATAATTTGAATCATATAGATTTAGAAGGCATCTTAGAGGTCTTCAAGTTCAGTGACTTTCAACTCTTTTGACCGTAACCTGTAATAAATACACATTGCATCATGACTCAGTTTCTGTATACATAAATATGTACGAGGGGGATGCAAAAATCCCCTGGATTTTATAAAAAGTTGTGTATTCTTACATGTTTAAACTTAAGTCGTCTTCCAATTACTCTCCATTTGATGCAATACACCTATCAAGACAGTTTTTCCATTGCTCAAAACAGTTTTTGAACTTGTCGATTTTGATGCCTTTTAGTGCTTCTGCTGTTTTTGTTTCACCTCTTCCAGATTGGCAACACATTTCCCTTTGAGGACTTTTTTCATCTGGGGAAACAAACAAACAAAAATTTTTGCTGGGGGAGAGAGAAGGTGAATAGGAGGGTGGGGCATGCGGGTTATGCTTTTATTTTGGTCAAAAACTGATGAACACTCAGCGTGGTATGGGCAGGTGTGCTTGTAAATCACCATCATGCAATGGGCAAACACGTTGAAAGAGTCTTCAAAAAAATTCACTGAAGCCGAACACAGTCTTTCACAACAACACCAGCTGGTACACTGATACAGATGGGTTCCTAGAACACTCACCTACAGGGGGAAGCCTGTACTACAAGAGGTCCGCCCTCCAGAAGATACTTCCAGTTTTCTTTGGGTCCTCCCTCACATATGTATCAGAAGTTTGATGAACTAAATCTTACTGTGTGCAGGGCACTTTTTATTTTTATATTCTGTTTCATTTAAATTTTTTGATTATGATCTAATAATTAATTTAATGATCAGTGGTTACTAAACTCCTAAAAAATACTGACCCACTTCAGCAGTCTCTTACTCTCTATAGCTGGTACTCTTGAGTAGAGGAGAAGATGAATAAGTAAATATTTGCAAAAGAAAATAATGTACACTGAAAAATACACTCATCATTTAATCTACAATAGAGAATATGTCTTAGGTACAGAATCAAGGGAAACCTGATTCCAAGGGAGAACATGGACCTGCCCTGCCTGAGCTCTTTTCCGGATTAGCTGGATGAATTAAGCACACACAAAGGTGCCAAAACAAAATTAGATTGTAATTTTGAAGAGTTCGGATTTTTTCATTTAGGAAAGATATGCTGGAAAATACAGGTCCTAATAATGGGGGGGAAATGGCTTGGCAGGAGGTTGAGAAAGTTATTCATCTTTGCTTTATTAAAGACTTTATTTAAAGAGAGGGGAAGGAGGGAGAAAGAGAAGCTGAGAAACACGATATGAGAGAGAAACCTTAATTGGTTACCTCTTGTAGGCGCCCCAGCTGCAGAGGCAGGGGACCAAACCCGCAACCCAGGCATGTGCCCCGACCTGGAATCCAGCCGGTGACCTTTTGCTTTGTGGGAGGATGCCCAACCAACTGAGGCACACTGGTCAGGGTGAGAAGGTTATTTATCGTAATATGAAGAGAAAAGTACAATAGGATCAGGAACACAGAGGGCATTTGTGAGTAAACTTGATCATGGATGAAAGGCAACTTAGAATGAAGGAATTTTGACTAAATCTGAAGGAGAGGTTTATATTATGCAAAGATGTCTAGAATCATTTGAGAATGCAGAACAATCTCACTTGAGGGTGTTAAGTCCAAATGTAAAGTAGTTAAAACCTAGAGGAGATAGGAGTGGATGCTGCGATAGTGATTGGTGTCCTAAATACATGTGTGATGAATATAGGACACAAAAGCAGCCTGAAGTTTGAGGTAGTATGGTAGCACTAAATAAAACTGGTAAAGAAATAACAAGTCAGAAGAAAAGAGGAATCACTTTCATAACAAAAGAAATTCTACACACAGATACGGATTTAGATTATAAGCATGAATGAAAATACAGCAGATTTGGAAAAATGAGAGTACGTAAAACCTATGATAGCATAAATACTCTTTTATAGGGCAGAAACTGTGTGATGGATATGCAGCCATTGTGCTGTCGAGTTAAAGAATTTAAGCACTAGTGGCTCAATATGTTGTTTCTGTTTAAATATTCTTTGAAATCTACATGAGGCATTTTCCTCACAGTAATTTACATTGTTCCATAGAAATAGATTTAGAAATTTTCTGACTTGATATATGCTATTCACGCCTGAATTCTAAACCTTTTCAATACCATTCTTTTGGACTAGATAAAAGCTCTTCTTTTTTTTTTTTTCCCTTTGGTTGACCATTTTCTTAATAGCCATAGTCACATTTGGAATCATTTTATTCTCTAATATTGCTGAAGAAAATAAATACAAAGCAATAAGGTAATTATTAGAAGGACCCGTGTACAGAGGGGTTTCCTTTTAAAAGATTTTAAAAGTGAATTGTCTTTATGTATTTTAATAAAAATAATCTTATTAAAGTTTTGAGATAGGATTTTTTTTCCTGCTTACGATTACTAAGTTTACAATTTATATTTTATAGAAATGAAACCTTGCTTACTAGGAACAAACCTGTTAGTGTTCAAATCTTTATACATGATAAATCAAGCTTGTTCCAAGGCATTATTTCAAGAGAAATGGGCATGAGCAAGTTATGAGATATTGGAAAGTTTCTAAAACTCTGAGAATTTTTTAAAATTTATAAATCAGTATATATTAAATGAAATAATATGCCACATAATACATAGCTGGTTCATTAATCTTACCTATATGGGGTGGGCAAAAGTAGGTTTACAGTTGTGAGTACATGAAACAGTTTATTCTTGTAATATTATGTATTAATTATTGTATTATTTATTTGTATTACAACTATAAGCCTACTTTTGCCTACTCCTGTATATATTAGTTTTTAACCTGTGTCTTATTGTTAACAATGTAGTGTGTAAAACATTTTAACTGTAAACCTACATTTGCCTACCCCTGTACATATTAGTTTTTAACCCATCTTTAAGTCTTATTTTAAAAAATGTAGTGTGTAGTATGTAAAACAGTTAATGTGAGATACTATTCTGAATGTGGTATAATATTTTGAACTAAAATTTTGGAGTCTCTCATTCAGATTCCTTGTTTCCTACTTTTCTTTGACCTTGGCAACCGCTGAGACCCCACTTTATTCATCCCTAAATTAAAGAGGATGAAATAAGCATTAATTTAATTAGTAAATATTGAACTACATGCTAGGCACTGTGCTAAGTGGTTGGCATGCAACAGTGAATAAGATAGACATGATTATGTCCTTATGGAGGTGACAGTCGTAAGCTAATTAATCAAGTTAATAAAATAATTATAAATTGTCATATGTGCTCTGACAAAAACAAACAGGGTCCCAAGAGGGTGACTATTTGTCTCATATCACATGTCACAATCTCTAATTACTTAGTTTATTTATCTACCTATTTATTGTCTGCCCTTTCTACCACTGGAGTGTAGGCTATAAGAGAGGATGAACCACCTCTCACCTTCATTCCAATACCCCCAAGGGATAGCACAGTTTCTGGCAGAGTAGAAGTTCAATAAATATTTGACTGGCTGCCTGAAGAAATGAATGCAGGGATGGGATTGGAGAGAGAGTCAGGGACAAGATCATGCAGGGGTTTTGATCTGATATGGGGAGGAATTGGAATGAAATCCAAAGGGCAGGGGGCAGCAAAGAGTTTTAAGGAGAAGCTAGGTCTGGGTTATGTGTTAAGATCACTCCGGAAGCTATCTGGAAAATAAAGTGAAAGTGTGTATAGGAGTGAAGAGGTGAGACCAGTTATGAGGTGATTATTACATCAACCTAAACTAGAGCAACTCTCCAGGATCCCTTCTAGCTTTGACCATTCTCTGTGTTTTAAAGCTTGCCTACACTTACCAGTTTTCCTCTTAGTCACCCCATTTTTCCTACTTATTATTTAAAAAGAAATGGATGGGTTTATTGTGCACATGAGAACTTTGAATGCAATGTCTTTTAAAAAAAAAAAAGCCAAACCTCAAAAGAAGATAATAAAATAGACCAGAGGCTGTTGAATTTTTGTGGCAAATTCCTGTCTTCAGGTTTTGGATATCTACTAATTTATATTCTTACTTACCAAGCATTCTTATTTCTCTCTGAAACTTTGGCTTTACTTGTTTCTAGATGCCTATTTTTTTTCCCTACGACATCACCTCTTAATTGTTTTAAACATGTAAGATATTGTTGGTATGGCTGAAGATTCAGAAGTAGAAACTCGGCATATTTTATATCTTAATTATTAGGAATTTGATATCTTTATAGGTTATAAAGGTCTTATAATAAAGGCTGAAAGGATAAATAGTTAATACTGTGGGCTATTTATTTTTACTCAGGGCTATGGACTTTAAGTAGTCAGCTTGAATATTTTTATCTGTGAAGGATTTCAAGCCTCTACTGTTGGTAGGAGAGGGAGTTGGTGCTTGGCACAGGGAAATCATCTTTATACTGGCAGAAATTCAGTAGCATCATCTTTGACTAGGGAAAACTACATGATTACACAGAGATAAAACCAGAAGAGACATTAAACTTTACTGAATTTAAAAATATAATGGTGGCTGTCTCTTTTCATTTGGTTTCTTTGAAGCAGGTAAAGCTGACTATCCTTAGTAAGTCACCTTCTGTAAAGCAATATAGTTTTACCCTATAAATATGATAAGCCATTTTATTTATTACCATAAATCAAGTAGTTATAGAAAAAGAATTGGTTGCTAGGTTTTGTGTTACCTGGTAGTGGAGTTTTATGATACAGGATTAGTGAATAGAATTTGCTGATTGTTTTCACTTAAGCTAAGACTTGAAATTAGTTGTATGAGTACACTTTAAAATGATATGGTTAGAAGTGAAAAGTCAAAGCTAAAAGAGAATGCTAAATTATGAGTAAGGGTACTTGTGAGAAACTGACTTATACAAGATGGGCAAGGTAATAGGCAAGCTACTGACCATTCTTTTATTCTGTATCAATATTATATAACCAACCTTACCTGGTAACCTCTTTTAATTCTCTTCCTTAGCTCTTTAGAGATACATAAATCTGGTTTGGGTTTTGAATTAGGAAATTGATTGCTAATTATATTATTTGTTAAAATGTAAATAGAGATTGCCTATTATCTGAGAGGGCTAGAAATAATAGAAGCAATTAAATTAGGACGCTTTAACTGGTAAGAGAGTCTAACAAACTGTCAGATACTGTTTTCTTCAGTAACTACCTCTATCAGAATGATTTTTATGAATATTCAAGTTGATCCTTAGTTCTGAAGGATGGAATAAAGTTAAAAGATTAGGGTAAGAGAAGTGTATTTTTTTTTTCTTTTGAATTAGTGAAGGGTAGTTTTGATCTTATCTTTCACTACAGGAGCCTGAGAATAGTCCCTACTAAGAATTGTAATTCCTGTTTGTCTAACAACATGTATTTAGCAGCCTCAAGTAAGCAATATTTTTATAATTAACAATTAGTCTTGTTTCCATGATATGGAAAGAAATCAGCAGAAGAGTAGATAAACCTGGTATGTTCCAGAATAAGAATTTTCTACCATTAGAACCTGTGGTTGGCCAGTAGGGGCCAGTTAATAGAAATAAAAGCTAATCTTGTTGGTACAAATGTAGCTGTTGGTTAGAAAGAATGGTTTTCTACAAACAAACAAACATAAACAGCAGTAAGAACATTCTTCATCTCAAATTCAGTGAAAGTAATTAATTATGCAGGTCTTGAGCTGGTATAGTAGAAAAAGCAAACATTCGGTAGGGCGAGAACTTGGGTGTTGGGCATTTCTTTACCGTGGTGTGATGATATACCATGTGAACTTTGGGAAACTACATAATCTTAGTTTCTTCGTCTATAAAATAGAGAGTTGGTAATAGTAATACCTACCTCACAATATTACAGTGAGGATCAAAGGCTACATACACGAACATAAATCATACTTGCATATACATATATACATGAAACTTTAAAATATTATTGCAAATATTTGTAACAATGCAATGATTTATTAAAGGAGTAGAGAACAATTTATTCCATGAACAACTGAATATAAAAATATTAGAGAATGTTTATTCATTATAGTGATTTTAAAGGCACTGTTTGATAAGACCCTTTTTCAATCTCATCTTTTAAAGGCCCTCTTAAGATTTCTACAACAAACCAAGTGCTTTTTATTTCTCTGAGCTTTTTTTTAACTTGCCTTTCATTAGTACTTATGAGGGGGGCTATATCTGACTTACCCAATGTAGTTTTCCCAGTGTCTGACACATAATAGGTGCTTATGAACAATATGTAAGTTAATAAGTGTGACTGTGTTCCAATAAAATTTTATTTATAGATACTGGAATTTGATTTTCATGTAGACAAAATACTCCTTTGATTTTTTTCCAACCATTAAAATGTAAAAACCATTGTTTAGGGGCTGTACAAAATAGGCCACCGACTGGATTTGATTTGTGGGAGATAGTTTACCACCCCCTGATAGAGGACATTGTATAACTAGAACCCCTTCCCTGACTTAGAAATGTATTGGGTTGGCCAGAAAGTTCGTTTGGTTTCCCTGTACAATGGCTCTGTGCTTAGGTGTCTTTAACTTCATTTGAAACAATTTTGTTAGATTATATTTTGACTGCTGTCATATCAGCATGCATTTAAAAAAGCTAATCAAAATTGGTGATTTCTGTATAGCTATTTTAATATTGAAGATGGAAGAAAATAAACAACTGAAATGCAAACAAAGATTTGTGCAGTGTTTGGAGAAGGTGCTGTGACTGACTGATTGAACGTGTCAAAAGTGGTTTGCAAAGTTTCATGCTGGAGATATTTTGCTGATCAATGCTCCACAGTTGGGTAGACCAGTTGAAGTTGATAGCAATCAAATTGAAACATTAATTGGAAACAATCAAGGTCATACCACATGAGGAGATAGCCAACATTCTCAAAATATCCAGACCAAGCACTGAAAATCATTTGTGCCAGCTATATTATGTTAATTGCTTTGATGTTTGGGTTCCATATAAGTTAAGTGAAAAAAACCTTGACCATATTTGCCTCATGGGATTCTCTATTGAAGCGTAAAAAAAAGGTTCTGTTTTTAAAACAAATCATGATGGGCTGTGAAAAGTGGATACTTTACAAGGTAGAATGGAAGAGGAGATTATGGGGTGAGTTAAATGAACCACCAACAACCACACCGAAGGCTGAGGTCCTCATCCAAAGAAGGTGATGTTGTGTATGTGGTGGGATTGGTAGGGAGTCCTCAATTATGAGCTCCTTCAGGAAAACCAAACAATTACTTCCAACAAGTACTGCTCCCAATTAGACCAACTGAAAGTAGCACTCTGTGAAAAGCTTTCAGAATTAGTCAACAGAAAATGCATAATCTTCCATCAGGATAACAATGCAAGACCTCATGTTTCTTTGATGACCAAGTAAAAACTGTTACAGCTTAGCTGGGAAGTTGTAATTCATCTGCTGTATTCACCAGACATTGCACCTGATTTCTATTTGGTCGTTACAAAATTCTCTTAATAGAAAAAATTTCAGTTCCCTGGAATACTGCAAAAGGCAATTGGGACCGATCTTTGCTCAAGAAGATAAAAAGTTTTGGGAGGATGGAATTATGAAGTTGCCTGAAAGATAGCAGAAGCTAGTGGAATAAAATCGTGAATATATTGTTAAATAAAGTTCTGGTGAAAATGAAAAATGTGTCTCTTTTTGTACTTAAAAATCAGATGAGCTTGTTGGCCCACCATATATTATGTTCCCAAAACTTTGGAACTTAGGAAGCATTTTCTTATAAGGATCATTGATATATGTGTCGTTAAGTTCCCAGACCAATATACAAGCCTGTTTTGTTTCTGGGATTCTGTATTACAACAGTACAACTAACTTTACCCCCCAAGGAATAACATGGTGTCTGAGGGAAAATGGATTTCTCCACTGAACTATTAGAATTTTCTTCTCTGATGTCTCTTTTACCTGCTGCAATTTGCATTCTGAAAGTACCCTGCTCCTTGGGGCTCCAGTAGCGTGGTATGGTGACCAGACTAAAAAGAAATGCATATTTGTGATTAGGGAGGAAGGCATGGGAAGAGAAGTGTTGCAGGAGAGAGGAGAAAGAAGGAAAATAGAAAATGTCAAAATGAATTACACATACTAGAGGCTAGTATCATTTTGTAAAATCTCAGTTATGAGGTATGTTATATCTACATATGTGCTGAGTCACAATGAAAAAATGTGTTTCTTACCATGGTGTATAGTCAAAGTTTGAAAGCTTGTGTTGTAAGGCTTTGAGATACTGGTCCTGAGATCCTTTATCAGAGCCAAATGAAAAATACAAAGGAAACCTCTTGACTACTTGTTACGTTGTTGCTTCTGGTACTGAGCTACCTTAGTTACCAATTTTATAGATGGGAAAACAGCGTCATACAGCCAATAAGCTGCACAACTGAGATTCAAACAGATGCTTACTTTATTTTAGAATATGGGCTCTGTCCATTATATGACGATGTTTTCCCTGTAGGAAATAAGCCCTGTGTGGCTTCCATTGTGTTTCAAAGGGCAAAATAGCCCCAGTTGGTGGTAATGCACCAGATTGCTTGAGACAAAGGCAATTGGCTTAAGTATTGGGACAGGGCCACTGGAAGAAAATCGTTATAAACTAAATATGGAGAGTGAAAACGTATAAGAAAGGAAGGGGCTCTGTCATTTTGCCTTTAGTTTTTCTTCTTCCCCTCCTGCTCATTCATCCCTCACCACCAGTATGGGTTCTTAACTCATACTAGAAACAGCAAGGGCTTGAGGACGAGGCTTAGTGAGGAAGAGTAACATAATCTTGTCTTTAGCTGAAAGGAGAATGAGAAGGGAAACTCAAGTAGCAGGGCCACCTGGTCACCCAGATAGGTTGGCTTTTCCCAGGTGGCAATTTATCAGCGAGTGTAGGTAAAACAGAGCCTGCTATTAATTGTGTTACAAGCAGAAGTCTTGACTTTGGTGACTGTTAGCTTTGATATGCTAATTGAAAATAGTTCTTTTTTAGTTATTAAGGGAACAGCTCTCTTAAACAACAAGTCCAGATTTAGTTATCCATTTTAAGTACTTAAAAGTCAATATGAGGGGGGACCCCCCAAAATGGAATTTATTTATTAAAAAATGTGTATTTATTCTTATATGTTTAAACTTCAGTCACCTTCCAGTTACTCTCCATTTGATGCAATACACCTATTGAGACATTTTTTCCACTGCTCAAAACAGTTTTTGAACAGGGAGGGTGGAGCATGGGAGCATGGGGGTCATGCCAGTTTTAGTCAAAAAGTGTTGAACACTCAGCTTGGTGTGGACAGGTGCACTCCTAAAACACCTGTTGTGAAGTCAGCAAACATGTTGAAAAAGTCTTCAAAAAAAATTCAGTGAAGCCCAATGAATGCAGCCTCTCACAACAATGCCAGCTGTACACTGATGCAGATGGGTTCCTAGAACACTCACCTAGTGGTGGAAGCCTGTACTACAAGGGGTCTGCCCCCGCCCCTGCCCCTGAAGATAATTGTTTTTTTGGGAGGGGTTCTCCCTCATATGTACCCAAGGCATCTCTTTCTCTTATGTATTGAGTTAACAAGTATGGTGAAAACTCATTTATGCTGATTCTAATTTCTAACATATCTGGAGTTTTCTTTGGAAATAAAGATTGATTGGAAAGTTATTGTTCTTAACTAGAAAAGTAACAAAACCATAGTGGACAAATACCAGGCTAACTGAGTGGAAATATGACAGACCCTTAGGGAGATGTGTTTCTCTTTCTAAGTCTCAGGATTCTTAATTTTGCTGTGGGAATTACTAATTCAAATATAATTAGTTTCAACTAGTAATATCTGAAGACTTGGACTTAATATTTAATATCACTTACCCTGTGGTACTGCTTACCATATTTAGTATTATAATTGTTAATGTGTTCCTCTACCAGCTGACCCTGTGCACTTGGAGACTCATTTAGCGTAGTGCTAAGTTAGCACTATGCTTAGCACTAAGTTAGGTTAAGAGCATAGGAGCCAGTGTGCCTGATCTTGTATCTTGGCGCCACAGTTTCTGCCTCTGTGACCTAGGGCAAGTCATTTAAGTTCTCTGTGCCACAGTTGTCTCATCTGGAAAATGGAAATAATAGTGGTACTTACTCTACACGGTTGTTAAAAAGTATGGGAAAGTTCGTATATGTAAAGTGCTTTGAATGATGCCTGGTATGTAGTAAGCATTCTTTTCTTTTGTAAGTATTCTATATTAACTCAATAAAAAACATAAGTTGAAAGGTAAGCCACAGACTGGGAGAAAATATTTGCAATATTTAATAATATCTGAATAAAGGAGTATTATTCAAAATAGTCAAAGAACAAAGAAGAAAACAAGTAACCCAATTAAAAAATAAGTCCAAAACTTCAACGGAAGATGGCAAATAAGTATATTAAAAGACAGTTCATATCATATGTCATCAGGGAGATGAGGATTAAAACAATGAGATACCACTACATACCTGTTACAGTGACCAAAATCTGGAACACTGGCACTACCAAATTCTGACAAGGAGACAGAACAACAGGAACTGTCATTCATTGATAGTGGGCATGCAGAATAGTATATCTACTTTAGGAGACAGTGTGGTTGCTTCTTACAAAACTAAACACCCTCTTAACCATGAGATCCAGCAATCATGCTCATTGATATTTACCCAAAGGAATTGAAAACTTATATCCACACAAAAACCTATGCATAGATGTTTATAACAGCTTTATTCATAAATCCAGACAAAGGCTATTCTTCAGTGCTAAAAAGAAATGAGCTATCAAGTTATGAAAAGACACGAAGGAACCTTAAATGCATATTGCTAACTGAAAGAAGCCAATCTGAAATGGCACCATCCAGTATGATTCCAACTGTATGACATCTGGAAAAGCAAACATGTGACAATAAAAAGATCAGTGGTTGCTAGGAGTGGACTAGGGTGTGGGGAATGAATAGGCAGAGCACAGAGGACTTCTAGGGCAGTGAAGCTACTCTGTGTGATATGATAGTGATGGATATATGTCATTATACATTTGTCTAAACCCATAGAATGAACATACAACACCAAGAGCAAGCCCTAAAGTAAACTATGGATTTTGGGTGATTATGATATGTCAGTGCAGGTTTATTCTTGCTAACAAATATAGCACTCTGATGAGTAGTATATCATGGGGGAGGCTATGCATTTGTGCTGTCAGGGAGTATATGGGAAATATCTATATGTTCCTCTAATTTTGTTGTGAACCTAAAGCTGCTCTAAAATAATAAAGTCTCTTTAAAAAAAGTTGATGCTGCTTGTTTTAAATAGTTCAAAGTTAGACACTGCTGGCTTTGAACTATTTATTGAATAGGGTTGAGGACAGTGTAGTGAATCTAAAACTGAGGGCATTCCATTTAAGCCTTTAATCTGAGTTTATTCTTGTATATGGTGTAAGGAGGTGGTCTAGTTTTATTTTTTTCAAGTATCCAATTTTTTCCAGCACCATTTATTGAATAGACTGTCTTTGCCCTATCGTATGTTCTTGCCTCCTTTATCAAATATTAATTGACCATACAGATGTGGATTTATTTCTGGGCTGTCTATTCTGTTCCATTGGTCTATGTGTTTTCTTTTTCTTTTTTTCTTTTTTTATGCCAGTACCATGTTTGTTTGTTTTTTATTATTACTGTGGCCTTGTAGTATAGTTTGTATTCAGGTAGCATGACACCACTGACTGACTTTCCTCTTTCTCAGTGTTGCTGAGGCTCTTTGTGTTTTTTTTTGTTTGTTTGTTTTGTTTTGTTTTGCCATTCCATATAAATTTTTGGATTATTTGTTTTAGTTTTGTGAAACATGCCATTGGTATTTTGACAGAGATTGCATTGAATCTATAGATTGCTTTGGGTAGTATGGACATTTTAATGATGTTAATTCTTCCTATCCATGAACAGGGTATATGCTTCCATTTATTTGTATCTTCTTCGATTCTTTCTTCAGTGCCTCATAATTTTTCGAACACAGGTATTTTACATCCTAGGTGTGTGTGTGTGTGTATATATATGCAGGTGTAAATGGGATTGTTTTCTTAGCTTTCTTTTCTGATAAAAATCCTAGAAGAAAACATAGGCAGTAAAGTCCCTGACATTTCTCTTAGCACTATTTTTTCTGCTATATCTCCTTGGGCAAGGAAAACAAATTGAAAAATACACAAATTGGATTACATCAAACTACAAAGTTTTTACACAGCAAAGGAAACCATCAAAACAGACAGCCAACTAAATGGGAGAACATATTCACCAATGATTTATCTGATAAGGGGTTAATATCCAGAATTTACAAAGAACTAGTACTACTCAACACCACAAAAAAAAAAAACCCCAAAACTAAATAAACCACAAACAACCCATTTAAAAAATGGTCAGAAGACCTGAATAGACATACAGAAGGTTGAAAGGAGGACATACACAAGGTTGCTAAGGAGGACATACAGAAAGTTGAAAATCATAGGAAAAGATGCTCAGCATCACTAAGAGAAATGCAAATTAAAACCACAATGAGATATGACCTCACACCTGTCAGAATGGCTGTCATCAATAAATCCACAAATAACAAGTGTTGGCGAGGATGTGGAGAAAAGGGAACCCTTGTGCACTGATGGTGGGAATGTATACTGGTGCAGCCACTATGGAAAATGGTAGGGAGTAACCTCAAAAAATTAAAAATGAAGAGTCATTCCATTTTTGAGGGTATATCTAAAGAAACCAGAAACATTAATTTAAAAGAATAAATGCTCTCTATGTTCATTGCAATCTCTTTTACAATAACTAAGATTTGGAAGCAGCCCAAAAGCCCATCAGTAGATGAGTGGATATAAAAGCATGCAGTGTTTGCCAGCGTCCTCACTCTCTAATGCCAGCAGCACTTCTAGCTCGAGTTGCTCCATCTGAAGGAGAAGGAGGATAAGAAAAAGGGTGTCTAGGCTCAAACAAAGCAGACTGCCTGCAAAGCCATGTGTGTTAAAGCACCTAGGAAGCAACTGGCTACCAAAGCCACTTGCAAGAGTGTGCCCTCTACTGGAGGATACCAGAAGTCCACTGAACTTGTGATCTGCAAACTGGTGTAAGAAATTGCTCAGGACTTTAAAACACATCTGTGCTTCCAGAATGCAGCTGTTGGTGCTTTGCAGGAGGCAAGTGAGGCCTGTCTGGTTGGCCTTTTTTAAAGATACCAACCTGTGTACTATCCATGCCAAGCATGTAACAGTTACACCAAAAGATACACAACTAACACTCTGCATACATGGAGAATGTGCTTAAGAATCCCTTATGATGGGTAGCATATCATTCTTTAAAAAAAATCTCTACTCCCTGTTATTGGTAGTTGTGAACTTTTTTTTTACCCATTGGGTCAAAAGGTACCTAAGTATATGATTGCAAGTGGGAAACAGGACAGAAATGAGGTATTGGCAGTTTTTCCTTTTTCATTTGCGTGAAAATTTTTAGTGTAAATGGGGGGATGTAAAACATTAATGCAGGTCAAAATGTTTTGGTGAACGAGTTTTAGCGGTTTAACTTTATAACAATATAAATAAACCTGTTAAATTTTTTTGGATGATGCCAGCATTTGAATTTTTAAATTGTATTTTTTTCCATTGCCATTTAGCCTCCTTATACCCCTATCCCCTGCAGTCACCACACTGTTGTCTATGTCCATGAGTCCTTTTACCTTCTTACTTGATCCCTCTGCCCCCTAAACTCCTTCCACCAAACTGTCATCCTATTCTCTATGTATCTGTCTCTATTTTGCTTGTTAGCTCAGTTTGTTCATTAGATGCCACATATGAGTGAAATCATGGTATTTGACTTCCTCTTACTGGCTTATTTCACTTAGCATAATGTTCTTCAAGTTCATCCATGCTGTCACAAAGGGTAGAATTTTTCTTTTTCATGGAGGAGTAGTATTCCATTGTGTAAATGTCCCATAATTGTTTTTATCTACTCATCTATTGATGGACACTTGGGCTGCTTCCACACCTTGGTGATTGTAAATAATGCTGCAGTGAACATAAAGGCACTTACGTTCTTTTGAATTAGTGTTTTGGGTTCCCACGGATATATTCCCAGAAATGGGATTGCTGGGTCAAGAGGCAGATCTATTTTTAATTTTTTGAGGTATCTCCATTCTGCTTTCTGCAGTAGCTGTACCAGCCTGCATTCCCACCAAAAGTGTAAAAGGATTCCCCTTTCTCCACATCCTCGCCAGCACTTGTTGTTTGTTGATTTATTGATGACAGCCATTCTGATAGGTGTGAGATAGTTTCCATTGTGGTTTTAATTTGCATTTCTCTGTTGAGCATCTTATATGTTTACTGGCTATCTGTATGTCTTCTTTGGAGAAGGATATATTCAGGTCTTTCACCCATTTTTAATTGGATTGTTTGTTTTTTTTGGTGTTGAGTTGTGTAAGTTCTTTATAAATTTTGGATATTAACCCCTTATCCTATGTATTGGTGAATATATTCTCCTATTTAGTGTGTTATCTTTTTTTTTTTAAGGATTTTATTTATTTATTTTTAGAGGGGAAGGGAGGGAGGGAGAGAGAGAAACATCAGTGTGTGGTTGCCTGTCATGCGCCCCCTACTGGGGACTTGGCCTGCAACCCAGGCATGTGTCCTGACTGGGAGTTGAACCGGGGACCCTTTGGTTTGCAGTCCGGCGCTCAACCCACTGAGCCATACCAGCCAAGGCTGTTGTCTTTTTATTTTGTTGATGGTTTCCTTTACTGTGCAAAACTTTTTAGTTTGATATAGTCCCATTTGTTTATTTATTTATTGTTTCCCTTGGCTTATGAGATATATCAGTAAAAATATTGCTATGAGTAATGTCAGGGATTTTACTGCCTATGTTTTCTTTAGGATTTTTTTGGTTTTGAGTCTAATATTTAAGTCTTTAATCCACTGTGAATTTATTCTTGTGTGTGGTATAAGATGGTGGTGTAGTTTCATTTTTCTGCATGTATCTGCCCAATTTTCCCAACACCATTTATTGAATAAACTATCTCTAGCCCATTGTATGTGCTTGCTCCCTCTGTTGAATATTAATTGACTATAAAGGTGTGGGTAGATTTCTTGTGGCAACTAAATGGTGTATGTAGCATTTTCCACCCATTCACAACATTTTTCTGAGTTGTCTTACGTGCAAGTACATTTTCTTAATGTTGTCTGTCTTCTGTGCTGTTCCAGTAAATTTCCTATTAAAATACATTAAACTATTTTAAAGAAAGCTGTGGTACATTTACACAAGAGAATACTACTTGGTCATAAAAAGAAGGAAATCTTACCCTTTGCTACAGCATGGGTGGACCTGGAGAGCATTATGCTAAGTGAAATAAGCCAGTCAGAAGAAGACAAGTACAATGTGATTTCACTTATATGTGGAATCTAATGAACAAAATAAACAAACAAAATTGAAACAGACTCATAGATACAGAGAGCCAGCTGGTTGTTGCTAGAAGGGAGGATGGTTGGGGGACTGGATGAAAGAGGTGCAGGGACTAAGAAGCACAGGTTGGTAGTTACAGCATAGTCATGGGGAAGTCAGTGAAGCATAGGAAACACAGTCAGTAATACTGTGATAACTATGTGTAGTGCCAGTTGGGGTCTGGAAATATCAAGGGGAACACTATGTAAAGTATTTGATTGTCTAACCAACAAGCTGTGCACGTGAAACCAATACAAAATAAAATTGAAAGAAAAAACCAAGCTGAGGACTTTTCAGTATACATGGTGGGGCAAAAATAGGTTTATAGTTGTGAATATGCAAACAGTTTATTCTTGTATTATTATTTATTAATGTATTATTTTCCATATGAACAACTGTATACCTACTTTTGCTTCACCCTGTATTTAGTGAAAAACTACTTTTGCATATGGCTCTGCTGCTTTGTTTAGGATACAGTAGTGTTTGTTTTATTTTTAGTATTTATGTTTATATATTTATTGGACTCTAGAATATCAGTTGGTTTTCAGGGAAGAATACTAACATTTTCAGTTATGTAATTTTATAGTATTTTATAGTTTACTGTTTTTAGAGATTTTGGGGACAGTCTTTTCAGAAAACTGTAAAATAGGATGGAGTAGTGCATCATTCAGTAGTATATTCCCAAATAAGAGCACCTCAAAACTTTTCCAAATGAAATAAAGACAAAGGGAAAGGGTGTTAGGAGAAGAACTGAAGTTTCCAAAAGTGTATATTGTTTTATTGTTTCAGTATTTTAATACGTATTTGATCCTATTTGAATTGAGTTTCATGATTTTTTTTTAACTCTGAATGAGATAATAGAATTTGCTTGAAGTCACACATAGGTCCACATAATTGGTGGGGCTGGAACTTACACCCTGATTTTTAAGTTCAGTATTCTTTGTAAAAGTAAAGAATGCTTACAGACTTTTTCTCATCCTTCTCTGCCATCTCCTCTTAGTGGGGAAATATTTGCAGTCATTTATAGAGATAGTTGCTTTGCAGATAATCCTTGTACTACTCTTTGTGAAATTTGTGCTTGGCGGGAGATGGGGAGAGCCCGAAGCAGCAGTACTGGAGTAGGAAGCACCGAAGTGAGCTCTGATTCCAGGACAGAGGTGCTTGTGCTCTTGTTTGGATAGCTCAATGGCAGCTGAAAATCCACGGATGTTAGTTGTTGCTGAAAGAAATGTGTAGGTAAATCTTGCCTTTGACTGCTGCAGAGATGCTTTTCTCAATCATTTTTGCCTTTTTAAAATTTATTTTTCAATTACTGTTGCCACACACTAATACTAGTTCAGATGCACAACATAGTGATTAGACATTTATATAACTTAAAAAATGATCACGCCAGTAAGGCTAGTACCCAATATTATGACTGGATTCCTTATGCTATACTTTAACATCTCCAAATTACTTTTGCTTTTGATGAAGAATCATTAAAATTGTTTTCTTGATGGGCTTTTATTAGGTGAATCTCATTACACATGTACCAGAATTTTATATTATTACATTTCTTTGGCCAAATTTGGAGGTGGAAAGTTATGTCACAACCCAATCGTATGTAAAACAATAATGTTATTAATGATTATTATTTGTTAAAGCTGCCATTGTTAACAGCCACTACTTAGTTACTCTGGGCTAAATGCTTTTAAATTTTAGTGATAATGTGTATGACTCACCCTACAAGATAACTATTGTCCCCATTTTATAGCTAAAGAAACTGAGACTTAGTGACTTGCCTAAGGTTATATAACTAAATAAGTAGCAGAGCCGGGGTATATATCCTAGTTCTACAGGGCCTAACTTTATTCTTTCTGTTGAATCAAGTGTTCTGACATGTATATTAGAATAGGTGTTATTAATTCCAGGATAGTGTGACTTTCTTTGAACCTGTTCTGCCAAGGTTCCCTCCCCTGTCTTCACTCTGATATCAGCTGCTATTGCTGGTATCCCTTAAAACCTATGATGTGTAAAAAATTATGAATTAACAAATTGAGTTGTTGATGGCCTACTGTGGTTCCTGTAGTTGATATCATACTTTCCCCACCCCTTAAATAAAAGTAATTGTTCACAGCTCTTTCAAAGACTGAGAAACAAAAGTTGTTCCTTTTGGTTGTACAGTAAGCCAGACTAGGTCAGAATTCATTGGCTCTGATCACCACTTGAGTAATTGGTGAATCAAATGATCAAAGTAAATGCATCTTTTCAATATGATTATACCTTGATTCAGAGAGGTTGAATTAATTGAAATTTGCTCATGTAGAAGAAAACAAATCCAGGTTATTTTGACTCATAGTTGGAAAATAATTTTATGATAGTGGTCATTATTGCTCCCTTTTTGCCCATTATACATGCTGGGTTTTTTGAGGGAGATCTTGCTCCATAAATATGAATGGTTCTGGTATTTGGACTTGCGGATGGCTCCCTTGCCCACATTCATATTAAGAGAGATAGGTACAAAGGTATAACACACACTTTGTTTTTACAAATCCAGGGACTTCAGTTTTCTGTTACTGTAACTTAAATTTTAGATTAGCTTGTAGAAAACTGAAAGATGCTGAAGAGAACAGGAAGAAAAGGAAATCCCGTGTTTCTGTGTTTCTTAGACTAGGAAAAGTGAATGAATGTGGCAAATGAGTAGTAGAATGTAATAAATCCATAGGGATTTGATTTGAATTTAAGTGACTGAATTTATAGAAAACTAATATTGTCTATATTAGCTATAATTGAATCAGTCACTATCTAAGGTACCTACTTTGGGCTTCTCAGTATGCCTGGTACTATGGAGGTTACAAAAGGAATATGTAGTATTTGATTGTCTAAGAACCTAATCCCTTTGGAATGACAAATCTTACACTCTTAAACATAATACACATTTTGAAAATGATCATGTAAAAAACATTTGACACATTAATTAGTAAAATTAATGGTGTCAGGCACAAAGGGACATCTCTCTCTCTTTTTGTAAGGCTTTGGTTATCTTTTAGAACTTCACGGGGTAAGGGATGCTTTTCAGGTTCTCCTTGATCTAGTCTTTTTAAGTCTTTCTTGGCTTTGTTTCTTCCTGAATTTATTGCTACTAAAATAAGAGCACCATGGGAATAGGGATTTTGGCCTTCATGTTTATCACTGCATTTCTAGTGATCAATAAATAGGTCTTGAATAAATTAATGTGAAACTCTCCCTTTTTCCTCTCCATTATCCAGTTTCTTGAAAGGTTTCTATCCTATATGGGCTTCACATTTGTACCTTTCGTTTCTTTTTCAACCCATCGCTATCCCAGAGTAATGAGATAATTACCTGAAAGCTTAACAATTTTCTAATTGTCTAAAGATTATTGTTACCAATTTGTAGTTACTGCTTGAATTTGTTGTGACTTTCATACTATTGTCTCTCTGCTCCTACTTGAAATACTTTTGTGCTTTACTCTCAGTTTTTCTGACTACAGCCCCTTAGCACCTTAGTATTCAGTCTGCCCATCCTTGTAGTTTTGTGTCTCACAGAGTTCAATCATTATGGAATTCCCAATCCACATGCTCTTCCCTGCTGAAGTAATCCCACCTCTCATTTTTAATTTTTAACTGAATGTAGATGTCCAGAATTATACATCTGGCTTTGATCTCCCTCTTGAGCTCCAGACTTATTTATTAGTCAGCCAGTAAACACTAAGTATATGTCAGAACTGGGAATATGGAGATGAATAAGGCACAGTTTACCCCAGAGGACTAACAGCTTAGTTGGAGCAGAATGATTAGTAAACTAGCAATTATGCAGCACATTATATCTATATTAGGGTGCCTTGGGAATAAAGAAAAAGGTGGCCTGATTCAGTTTGGGGGAGTCAGGTAATGTTTTTCCCTCAGTGATGCTTGAGAAGGATGATTCAGAGTTCACCAGGTGAATAAAGTGGGAGGAGTATTTTATGTTGTCTCTGTTAAGCCTGGTGGTTGTGCTCCCCCCAGAAAGAGCCCATAATGGAATTCTCTGAGGTCTGAGGACATAGAGCCTCAGGGACAGACAGTGAGAATCTTCGAGTGGATCCAGTGTCATGGTTGGCAAAATGTTATCAAGAATGACATCCAGATGAGAGAGGTGACTGTCAGAACAGCAGAGTTAACATCAAAACCCATTACCCCTCTGTCAAAAGCAGTGTGTACAATGGAATCATTTAGACTAAAGCTCTGAAAGTTGTGTGTGCTGTATGTGCCCTTTTCTGCGACCCCTGTTGTATATTGTGGTGGTGGTCGTAATAACTAAAGCAGTGCTTCTCAGGCTGTAGTGTGCATTACGGATTGCTTGGAGATAATGTTAAAGTGCAGATTTTGATTTGGTACATCTGGAGTGGGACCTGCGACGTTCTGTGTTTCTTACAAGCTCCCAGTGATGCTGTTGCTGTCACTCCTTGTAGTTTGAGTAGAAAGAGATTATCAGAGCCAAGAGTGGCCAGACAAATGCAGGGTAAACAGCTTATGTGGGAACACAAATAATTATTACGTGTTCGAGGAGCTGGCATTAGTTCACGAGACTTAGATTCTAGGGCATATTATGGGCCATGGAGCAGTGATGGGGGATGAGCTTGCAGAGGTGCGCAGGGGCTCAGATCATGAAGGGCTGCATTTGCTCAGGAGTGTTAACTTCATGCTGAAGACTATGGAACAGCCATTTTGAGCTAAGTGGCCTTCATCAGACTAGAGCTTTAGCAAAAAAGGGGGCATAAGTTTTCAATAAGTTGAAAGGTAAAAGTAGCCGTGGCTCATCCTGACGGGGACATCAAATAAGTAGTTGATGATATAGGTCTGAGCTGGAGAGAGATTTGAGTCTTCAATCACTAGAGGAATAGGCATGAAATCAGCTAAGCAAAAGAAAATAAAAAGAGAACCAAAGGTCAGACTCTGAGGAACACTAATGTTTTCATGGTAGGGGGAGAGGATGAGGAAGAGCTTGTAGAGGAGACCAAGATATTGCCAGAAAGTTTGAAGAGAAACAAGTATAATGTCCTTGTTTTAAATTTATAAAGAGACTACTCAGCAGTGCCAGAGAGATCAAATAAAATAGAGCCTGAAAAGTCACATCTAGATTTGTCAGTTTGGAGATTATTTGTAACTTTAGCAAGAGACATTCAGTGGCATGGTGGAGACAAAAACCGTGTTGTAGAAGATGAGGAGTGAAATGTAGATGAGGAAATTTGTTCAGCTGTGGTCTATTACTTTTTAAGAAAAGTTGGCTGAAAAGGGATGTAGAGAGATGGGAAGAAAACTAAAGTTGAGATGTTTATGTGCTTGGGGAGTTGGTTCAGGATAGAAAGATTAAAATTTAAACCGTTTAGAAGCCAGAAACTTGGTCGCCATCTTTAACACTTACTTCTTAGTGTTGTGCCAAATCCAAGAAATTGCTAAATCCTGTAAATTTCATCTTCTGCATATTTCTTGAATCTCTTCTTGCTCACTCATTCCCATCACCAGTCTACTAGTTCTACCTTTATCATTCTTTGCCTGGGCTCTTAAATGGACTTTTCCCCCCTCCTACTCCCAAAGAGCACATGGGAGAAAGAAAATTTGTCTTCTACAGTCTTGCTAGAAACCATGAAAATTACAGAAACTAGAGAGATCTAGTATGAATGTACAGATTTGACCCTGAAGGTCAACTACTTAAAACTCCCGCACTGACTTCACATCACCTGCGTAGGATGAAGGTCAAGGTATTTTTAAATTCAATTTTATTTTTTTTATTTTACAGAAGGGGAGGGGAAAGAGAGAGATTAAGCTTTAAAAAAATTATTTTTTTTTCAAACCCTCACCTGAGGATATGTTTATAGATTTTAGAGAGAGAGAAAAGGAGAGACAGCGAGACACTGATGTGAGAGAGAGTATCAGTTGGTTGCCTCTTGTACTCAGGCCTACTGGGGATCACACCCTAGGTATGTGCCTGGCTGGGAATCACACCCACAACCTTTTGGGCTGTGGGACCATACTCCAACCAACTGAGCCACCTGGCCAGGGCAGATGTCAGGCTTTTTCACATGACATACATTACCCTCTGGGACTGTTACTTTCTAACTTTTATTTCCTGCTACTTACTGCCTCCCACTTAGATCCTGTAACACTAAAAGACATCCAATCTCTCCCCTCCCCCACATACTTGTATTCTGCCTCCAGATTCTACTGATTGGGTACATTCTGCAATTCCTTGGAGACCACTCTTCCCTAGCAAGTTGTTAGGTGCTTCTTTCTGTGTTGCATTAGCACCTTACCTAGCTTATTACATTTGTTGTACTTTCTGCATTATTGACATTTTCTCTGGCTCTTCACATTAGGTTTATCACATTCATCTCTGAATTCTTTGTGCATGGCTCAGTGCTGGAGGAGTTGGTGCTCAGCTGATGTTCATTGATTAGATGCAAAAAGAAATATATGTAGTGGTGGTGGCATATGACTGAACCTGGGCAGAATGGTAGGATTTCACCAGGTGACCTTAGATGGGGAAGAAGATTCTGTGCAGAGAGGCCAGCATATGCAAGAGCATTGAGGAAGTAAATATGATAATATTTATAGAATGCTCAGTATTTCTTTTAGGCAGGACAGAAGCAGTATAAAATACAATGAGATACAGGGTTAGAAAAATAAGTTGGGTGCAGGTGAAATGGAGCCTTGGATGCTATGCTTTAAGATTCCGCCCCCCCCCCCCCCCCCCCCTTAACAACCCTTGTGGAATGTTAAACTGAGCAGTAACACCAACTCTGAATTTTTAGGAAAGAATCTGTATCTTCTTGAAGTGTCAGATGTGGATAACCTGCCTATTTTGTGCAAGGTTTTAGTAATTTCTTGTTTTTAGTTCCTTTCCTACGGATTATAAAATGTTATTCTTTATAGATATATCGGTACTTTTTATCATTGTCTTTTAATATCCTTGATGACTTCTGCATTTTTTCCTTAGAAATAATCATTTAGTAAGGGTAGTTTTATTATTCTTCTTTTAATATTAGAAAGTATTGTAACTACAATTTTCTACCCTTAAGAGAACTTTCTAAAGTTTCTCTCTTTTGGCTTGGTAACTTGCTTCCTAGAATTGCTTTTTGAAATGTGTAAGTCTAGAGGTTTTTCTGTATACATGCTTTTGCAGATTATTTGTAAAAATATTAAATTGATTTTGCATTATTCATAAGAGAGATTGACTATTCATTCTCAACTTTTGCATATTCCCTTAAGCCAATTTCCAGTGTATGACTTCGAGACCCTCTCAGTTGTATGTTTAAATGTGATATTGTGAAATTGTGGAAGAAAATCCAGGGATGTATTTGGGGAACTACGGTACAAATTAGGTGAAAGAAGGCAATACCATGTAAGGAAACAGCCATTCAAAAGGGATGTGCCACTTTACTGTGTTCCTGTAGAGAAAACAGAAAGCGATGGTGAATGCTTATACCTTAATTGAAGAGAGAATTCTATATATAGAAAGTCAGTCTAGAAAAAGTCCAGCCATTGTTTACATAACCAGAAAGGTTTGCACTGGCATCAGTGTAACCTGGCAGCCAAGGAGAGTGAAGTGGAATGCTCATGCGTGAACAATGATGACTTCACTGTACTAGTCAGTGGAGGCAGTAGATGCCATTAAGTACTCAGTAGCATGTGTACTGTGTGGCTGTCACATTCAAAATCACTGAGCAAGTAGTACAGTGAATCTGCATCAGATTTTATATTAAACTTGAACATTCCTCCACGGGAACATTGAGATGATTCAAAAAGCTGCAGCTATGGGCAACTGGTGATTAGCAGCCTCATCATGGCAACGTGCCTGCCCATGCATCACATGCCCTGCAGTTTTTTTTTTTTGGCCAAATATCAAGTCATCCAGGTGACTCAGCCCACTACAGCTCAGATTTGGTGCCCTGTGACTTCTGCTTTTCCCAAAACTAAAATCACCTTTAAAAGGGAAGAGATTTCAGACCCTTGATGAGATTAGGTAAGTATGATGGGGAAGCTAATGGTGATTAGGAGAACTGTGTGAGGTCCCAAGGGGCTTACTGTGAAGGGGACTGAGGTGTCATTGGCCTATGTGCAGCGTTTCTTGTATCTTGTATCTTCTTCAGTAAATGTCTCTATTTTTAATAATACATGGCGGGATGCAGTAAATGTTACAATATAGTTTGTATTTAAATGCTGTTGCTAAACACCAGCTGAGTAAGAAATCCAGGACCAAAAAAAAAATTGCTAAGAAGCAAAGTAGTCTGAAAAGCTTCATAAAGAAAATAGGACATCAGTGAACCCTGAAAGATGAATTAAAATTCATGGAGGTGGGAAAGCAGTAGTGTGTGATAGGTTCAGAGGTTGGGGAGGAAGGGTGAGGGTAGGCATGAGAATGGTTTATTTGCATTGAATGGGTTATGAATGTTTTTAGGAGTGTAGGAGGGGACGGGTATGGAGGGTGAATGAGCTGTGTGGGGTGTGAAAGTTGTGGGAACATGTGAGAGGAGAGGATGTGAAGGTATATAGGAGTGTGAAGGTGCGCGAAGGTGTGCAAGAGGAAGGGAAGTGAGGAGATGTGAGGGTATTGTGGGATGTGTGAGAGGACATGTTGTAGGGTTATGAGAGGAAGGTCCGTGGAGATGTGAGGGAGTATGTGAGTGTGAGAACAGGGTGTGTGGAGGTTGTGAGTGTGCTCTTTTCAAAGCAAAAAAACATTAGTGGCGTGAAAAACTTCTGAAGTATAAGGAAACTGTTGACATTCAGATACGTGTGTTAGTCCCCGTTGCACTCGTGTAGCATAGCATCGAAGTAAGTGCTGGCCTGTTTCTTCCTTCCTCTAATAGTCTGCTTGGTCATCTCTGTTACTTCTTCAGTCAAAAGCATGCTGTTAATCGCAAGTAACTCTGTCTGTGCTTCGAAAAAAATTAGCCTTTGAGTAAAATACACCTACGAATGCTGAATTTAACAAGCTACTTCTCATTTTTCTTGTTTGAGCATTTGCAACTTGAGAGCAAATATCACACTTTGTATCCGCCCATCTAGTGCTCTGTGGACTGCCTGGGACAGAGTTTTACCTTTTACACCATCAGGCCCACTAACCTGTAAAGTCACTATTTAGTGACTCTGAATATTATAGGCAGTTATCGTAAGTCTTTTAGTTGCAGGAACTTAAGTATCATGAGTCTCTTACACCTAATTTTTCTAATTTCTTTCTCTTCTGTTTAGTTAATCCACTGTCTTGTGAAGACTCCACTTCTTCCTTCCTCCCTTTTAATGAACTTCCTTTTTCATTACTTTTTATTACAGACTGCTCTCTGCATATGTGCCATCCTTTTCCTTGAATATGCTCTTTAGACAATCAAATATTTTTACTTTCCAAATATAGCTAAAATCTTTTTCATAAACTATTATGAAACCTTTTTATTCCTTAAGTCTTCACATTCCTTATGTACTTGGCTTGCAAATAAGCACACAAACTTTTACATAATTTCTAAAATTTTGATTTGTTCACTATTTAGAATGGATTGCAGATTCCACAAGGACAGAAAAAGCCTATTCTATTTCCTTTGAGGTATTTCCATAACATTTGCATACTCTGAGCACTCGCATGGTTTTGTCTGATAGCTGGTGCTCCTGTGCTGAGAGCTTGTATGTGGAAAGGTGTTTCTTCTGCTGTGGCTCAAGTTCCAGGTTTATACTTGTGGATTTTTATGATATTAAAAATTTGTTAAGAAGACATTTTTTTTCTTTCCTTTTGGTCAGTGTTGAATAAATTCCAGTGACTTAATGCATTATTACTAATTTAATTGTTAAATAAGCTTTTTCCTACACTCACTTTCTTCTAGTCACTTTCTGTGACTTTAATACCTAAATTCTAAGGACCTGACAGGACATGAAATAATAATTTAATTTGGCTTTACTTTCTAAATCAGAGTTTTACTTAAGTAAAAATTTTGTATGTTATCCCTCAGGAAAATTTGCAGAACATATAGCTTAGGTGCCTGTGCATTTATTGATATGTATTTTATTATAAGTAAGTTTTTATAGCTGGTAATATCAATATTTTATGAAGGAAAAAAATAAGTAAAAAGCCATACTATCTGCTCTAGGTAAGTCCTAGCAAGCAAAAAGCATGGGACCACTGCTCTTAAGCCTTGTACTGTCTTTTTAGTGTTGGTAGAATTGAGCAGATATGTATTCAAAAACTAATGTTATAAATATTCTGAGGACTAAGTCCGCTGCTTAACCATCTGTTAAGATTTCAATTTAAAGACAAACTTGCCTCATGCTTTTTGGGATCATCTTAAATTGCTGCTCATATTGCCGTCTTTCTCTTCTTCAAGTTGACATCTTTCATCTTTTCTGCTCATTCTCTTCTTTTGTTACTTTCTCCATTTATATTCCTTGTGACTTGATTTTGTTTGTTGATCTTTGACATGAGTAGGAGAAAAACAGTTTGTCAAGTGCCTGCTGTGTGCAAGTGCTGGGACTCTTAACTGGTTAAGATTGCTTGCCCGCCGGTGCGTGTTTCTTTACCCCACATAGTGGCAGAACTGGTCATGCACTTTCCACTTTAGTCTCCCACAGTAAAATTTTGATGATTTATAGCTAACTTCTTAAATGTATCTCACTGGTTTTGCATCTATCAAAAAGGAGTCATTCCTTTTTTCCCCCCACGTTGAATGCATTACATAAAGCCCAATTAAAAGTAAAATTTACCTTGATGTAAAAAGCTTCTTATTGTGTCTTAATGGATAATTGGATTCCATGGGTATTCAGCATGTTTAGTAGTTGACCTAAATTACGTTAACTTCCATTTCGTTGTGCTTTATATTTTCAAAGTATTTCTCAACAGAAACCTCTCTCTTTTGCTCCTTTTCCAGTCTGACATCAACAGACTGCCAGAGTTTTTCATGGATGTTTTGGTTTGTCACTGCCACTTCTGCAAATTCAGGAAAGTTACCATTGCTGCATCTTTTGGCTCAGAGAGTTAGGAAGTATTGGTGCGACTTTTTCCGTTGACAGAAATGCTACTAGATAACCATGGCAGGAGTCTGAGTCATCCACCACTGCCTCCAGGTCATCTGGTTGAGCAGGGTTTGTGGCACATGCTGTTTAGTGTGTTTTTCCTCAAAGTTAGAATGATTTTCTTTCTTAATAATGTATCTTCTAACTCCCGGAATTATCTGTACATGTGGTTTTACATACAGATACTTTAGCAATAGAAGTTCTATTTGTCTTTATATGGTTTCTAGGATTTTCTCTTTGGTTTGTTAGGGATAACTATTGCCTTACCTTCTTGGGAGCACCTTTTAAGTACACAGGAGAGAACAATAAGAAACATTCCAGAGAATAATTTTCAAGTACAGGAGAAGACTATGTTTAGAATAGGCAGGGTAGTTATGATTAGCTCATTTTCTAGACATCTAATTTGTAGTTCCCCCTTTGGAGACATTCGTGTATCTTCATTTCCAGATGGTATTCTTTGAAATACACACATATATTATTTATGATGAAATATTGCTATAGATTTTTTTATGGGATGATATAACTTTGAAGCAATGACTGAAAAATAGAGTGAGTATGTTTTAAGAAGGCCTTATATGACATGTGTTATAATGAGAGCGTTAGGCCAGTTAAGCTCATAATGATTCGGTATCTAAAGCAGTGCTGCAAAAGAACTGTAATGTAAGCCACAAAATATAATTTTAGATATTCTAGTAGTCACATTGTAAAAAGTAAAAAGAAATGATAAAATTAATTTTAATATGTGGTATTTTATTTAACTCAGTATATTAAAAATATTTCAACATGTAATCAATATGAAAACTATTAGTTTTTTTTTTAATACAAAGCCTTTGAAGTATAGTGTATATTTTACACTTCTGGCACAACTCAATTTTGATTAGCCACATTTCTAGTGCTCAGTAACCACACATGGTTAGTGGCTACTGTGTTGGACAGCTTATGTCTAGAGTGTTCTAGAGTGTTCAGTGAGATTATGGTGAAGCCAGGAAATTAGGGAAGGTATAAGAGGAGCACACATGTATCTCTAAGGTAGACCTAGCACAGGGAATTCTGTATGAAATGGTGTGAAATTTCAGGGGAGTCAGATTGAGAAACTGGTGTGAAACAGAGTTTTGGGGGATGGTGGGGAAACCAGTTGGAAGATGAGAACAGCAGAGATTCAAAAGAAGATGAAAACAGGAAATGGCAGAAATTGACAATGGCCAAATACTCTATAGGAGGAGCAAGGTAATTGATTATCATTTTAAGGAAAACATCTTTCCCGATCAAGGGCTTTGTAGCCTAGGCTATGTCATTACAGTTTAGAGGAGAGTAGTAATTTCTCATAATGACACCCAAGAGAAACCATTGAATAAGCAGATAAAATTGATTGCAGAGAAATAATAGGGGTAGCAGGGAGGTAGTAGAGGATGATTTACACTAATATAGTAGAGAGGAAGGGTCTGAGGTAAATGATTGATTTTTATGAAATAAGAACCGGATAGAGTTCTTAGTGACTTAAGAGCAAATGAAAGGTGCAGAATATTATATTAAAATTTACTACTTAGGCAGTGAATAAGACCTAGTGATAGACATTGACCACAGTATATAAGTGAGGTTAAGAGCTCATGCTTTTATCTTTGGTCCAGTCCTGGCCTGACCACTTAACTTTATATTCCTTGGCATATTACAGCCACGCAAGCCTCAGTTTGTTCACAAGTTGGGCAGAAATAGTATCTACTTCATAGAGTACTGTAGATTGAATGAGATTATGCATATAGTGACCTTGACCAGTATGACACATCTTCCTGTTATTCCTCTTAGTTCGGAATATCTGAAGGAAGGAAAAAGAGTTACAATAGTGTTTTCTTGGAATACATGCTCATACTGTATCTACTAAGCTATTACCCCTTATGGCAGTTTTTAGAGTTCAGTTTGGTGAAACCTCTTGATAATTGATTTTTCTTTTTACTCAAAGTTAAGGGAAGAAAGATTTTCTAAGTCTTGTTTTTTGAATGGTGTGGATAGTGAAAATGAAAATAGAAGTCTGGGATTGAGTCCCCGCTCCACCACATAGTGACTTAATCAGTTCATCTCTCTGGGACTCAGTTAAGATTGAAGTAATTAGTGATTTTCAAGCTGTGATTGAGGACCTCCCAACATTAGAATCACCTTGAGTACCGGGTAAATATTAGGAACCCCAGGTTAGACCCACTGAAATAATCTCTGAGGGTAGAGCCAAAATAGTTTTATTTGGCACTCAAGTGTAGCTTATTCATACTGTATCTAACCACCAGAAAAGATAATTCCAAGGTCTGTTTTTTCCTTTTTTCTTTTGTTATCCTCAATCAGGGACATTTTTTCATTACTTTTGAGAGAGGGAAAGGGAGATAGACATTAATGTGAGAGAGACACATTAATTGGTTGCCTCCTATGCACACCCTGTCCTGGGGTCATACATGCTCAGACCAAAGATTGAACCTGCAACCTAGGTATGTGCCGTGACCTGGAATGGAGCTCACAGTCCTTTGGTCACAGGATGGATGACACTCCAGCCAACTGAGCCACACTGGCTAGGGCCCAAGATCTGTTTTGATTGAATTATGAATCTACTGACTGGATGTTAAGTATACTGTAGGAACTGGGTCAGAATAATGATATTTATTCCTGTTTACCCTGTAGGATTGTTGTGAGCATCAAGTAAGGTACCTTTAAGTTTGTAAAAGTAAGTTTAAGTGAAAAAAATAAACTTTAGAATCCTATAGATTGTAATATATGTGATACATGTTAGACAAACATACATTATAATATCCATGTATATAAGCACTGACTCTTACCTATAAGTCTATAATGATTTATACATGAGATGAATCTTGGTGGATCACAGGTCTTACTAAGTATTTGATACCAGTTTTCCTGTGTACAAAATGAGTTTATTTTTATCTTCCACATCTCATTTAATTTTTTGCTTTTATTAGTCACATAGAGGATAAGCAGGATTATAGACATTCAAACCAGATGAATATATCATTTGAAATAAGGACTGTTCTAATTTTTAAATTTAGAGGTTTAAAACATTTTATATTAGGAATATTAACATTAGAAATAGTAATTCCTAATATTAGTATTAGGAATAATTCTTTTTTAATAATTTCCGTGACTCTTAATTGTTAAAGGTAGAAATCCTGTTTAGGGATTATCTGTAGTATACCTTTAATACTCTTTTTCTACCAGTTAACCCCTGTGCTCTCAACACACCAAAACACCAAAACACCTACCCAGAACAAAAAGCCTCCCCCACTACTAGGGTATTTTCTCTGGGAATAGAATATAATCCCCTGTTTTCTCCATTTTGAGAGAAGACAGACTATTATTGAATATCTCCTTTGTGCTAGTTACAGTGTTTCATGCTTAAACATTCTTGTTTTCATATTTAATCCCTACACATAACTTAATATATAGAAACACTTGTTAAAAATGCAGCATCCAGACAAAAAAACATACTTTCAGAGAATTTAATTTAGTGGGTCTGGATTGGGTCCCAGAATCAGCATTTGGTGATTTTGATGGAAGTTGTGCAGGTCCCACACTGGAAATATTGCTCTGACTTTCTTGTTGCTTCTAGAGGCATAATTTATGCTACTGGCTGCATAGCATAAATTAGGAATAGTATAGTATACTTCCAGCTCGAAAATGATCATAAAAATGTTGGACATCATGTGTGCTTGTGTGTGGTTTTCCTCAGGAATTCAAGATGATATTAACACAGATGTCAGGTGAAGGTGACAGACTGACCACCTGCAGGTTAAAGCTGTTTAGTATCATAGGAACATTTTTTTTAAAATTCTCACTTGAGGTAATGTTTCTTGATTTTTAGAGAGAAAGGAAGGGGTGGGGGGAGAAACAGAGAGACAGAGAGAGATGGAGAAATCTGTGTGAGGGAGAAACATTGATTGGTTGCCTCCTGTATGTGCCCCTACGGGAGACCCAATCTGTAACCTAGGTGTGTGCCCTGACTGGGAGTCGAGCCCATAACCTTTTGGTGCATGGGACTGTGCTCCAACCATCCCCTGGCCAGGGATCACAGAAAACATTTTTATTAAAAAAAAAAAAAATCAACCCTGGCTGGTGTGGCTTGGTGGATTGAGTGCTGGCCTACAAACCAAACAGTCAGCAGTTCAATTCCTGGTCTAGAGCACATGCCTGGGTTATGGACCAGGTCCCCAGTAGGGGGCATACAAAGGGCAACCACACATTGATATTTCTTTCCCTCTCTTTCTCCTTTCCTTTTCCTCTCTAAAAATAAATAAATAAAATATTTAAAATTACCTTAAAAAATGATAGGACATAGGATCTACTTCTTGGCTTTTCTTTCTAAGTTAGCTTCAGGGATCCAAAAACATTACAGTCTATTAGTGGAAACTGTTAAGATTTTGTGGCAAAATAAATAGGGAAGGAGAAAAAAGGATAGCAGGCAGTGTCTGGTACTTCTGTGAAGAAAAACTATTGAGCTTTATTGTATGCCTGGTACTATGATTCTGCAAGCGTCTTCAACACTGGCATTCACCTCTTGAAAGGATTAAATGCCTTCATTCCCATAAATAATCCTCGGTTTTGGTCTTTTTTCCTTTTCTCATTTAAACAATTCATTCACTCATTGTTGTTTCTGTTTTTCTTCTGGTATGTCTCACTTGTTGTCTCTCTTCCTGACCTCTCCCTTTTTACTGCATGGTATAATTATAAAATGAATGAAATAGCTTATAAAAACCTGAAAATTCCCAAGTAGTAAAGTAAGCAAAAAATTAAAATTTGATTTTGTAAAGCCAATTTTCTTACACCAGTACTGCTTCCTTTTCTCTTAGGCATTATGTCAAAGCCTCTCCTTAGGTGTTAGGTATATGACATGTGTTTATTTATATTTGAAAATGCTAATATTAGAGACAGATCTTGGATTGTGTGGCACCTAGGACATAATTTTTATCAGCTGATCACTATCATTCTCTTCACATTTTTGAGGCTTTTAATATCTGTAGATATGTCAGTTCCCTTTGGCTGGAACTTTATTCAGTTACAGTTTGCATTCAGTATTATTATTTTAACAAATTTTTTTATTGTTGTTCAAGTACAGTTGTCCCCATTTTAACCCCATTGCTCTCCCCTGCCCTGCCCAGCCCTCCTTCCACATTCGATCCTCCTGCCCATTGTCCTTGTCCATGGGTCTTTTAGGGGAAGGGTCAAGTCAAGGAACATGCATTCAATATTATTTTGTATTAGTTTCATGTGTCCAGCATAATAGTTAGACAATCATAGACTTTACAAAGTGATTCCCCTGAAATTTCCACTACCCACCTGGCACCACATATAGTTATTAACAGTATTATTGGGACTCAAACTTTTATTGAAGTTGTTTACTATTCTTAATTTGTTTTTAGGGCAAAATTGTGCTTCACTGAAAATTGAGTCAGGTGGGCATAACTGCTATATGGGAACAGAGTATGTGAATTCCACTAGGAATTGGTCTTCAGACTTAGTGGAAGGCCAGGGATTAGAATTGTTGACCCCTGAGTCACCAGCCAGCCAGCTGCTTAACTGCTCTGATGGATGCAGTTGCTACCCATGTCCTTTCAACTGCTTTTTGTCTCCATCCTTTTCTTTTGTCCTGTTGCTCCTGTTCCTTCTTTGTCTCCTCAGTGTACAAATACATCACAGTATAAGAAGGGGTGACAATAGTAGCATTATTATTGAAGTCTCTGTGTCTCTGAATTCCTTTGCTCTCTGCTTACATATGTTCTGATCTCAGACTTCCATTCCGAGGATAGACCTAAACATTGGCCAGTAGTGCGCTTAGTTTCTGGCACTGAGAAAGTGTCTTTTAACTTGGAGGAAAGTGCTCTATATTTGAACTTCTTTAAGTCTTAGTTTGATCTGTTTCAGTGGCTCACTGGTAAAAAAAAAAAAGTCTCATGTTTAATTGTTTCACAAATAAAGGAGTAGGAACAACTCAATAATTGTTAGGGTTCTGTGGATCTTTGTTCTTTAAGAGAATGATGGATATAAACATTTCTGAGTGGGAGGATGTTGAAGAAATGGTGAGTTGCATTCAAGGTGGCCTAACAGCATTCTTTAAAAATATTTAACTTACTAGAACATAAGCAAGGATGTATCAATGTGTTGTCTCATTTCCAGTATTAGATTTAAAAGTAAATAGGGAGGTATATGTAGTGATGAACTGTTTCATATTATGATTATATTGGTGTATACATGAACCTACACATTTGAAAAACATTGCTTAGAATTAACACACACACACCCCTGTACAAAACTGGGGAAATATGAATCAGATTGTATCATTGTTAATATCATAGTTATTCCATAGTTTTGTAAGATCTTAACATTTGAGGAAACGAGTTAGGGGTACATAGAGTCTCTCTATATTATTCCATACAACTGCACGTGACTCTGTCATTATCTTAAAATAAAATGTTCAATTAAAAAAAGTAAATAGTTTAACCTAATTGACTGTTCTTTTCTACTTTTCCAAGGTTGTCTGTCATACTACTGAACACAAAAAGTGTTTTTTTACTGTTAGCTTAAAAAAACAAAGGTTTTCCTACTTTTATTAATTGGATATAGGTGGTGACATATTAGAAAATAATTCTCCACATAGTAAAACATACCAGTTATTGATTATTGTTGAAGTAAATGTGGCTTGTTTTCAGTGTAAACATGACATTTCAAGTGAAAGTTTTATTAGTGAAGGTGATAAAAATTGTGAACTAAATGTAGAATGTTTTACAAATATTTATATGAAAGCTTTCTGAAGGAGGCTAGTCTAGACTATTTTCTGCTATAACGTTGATCTTGCTTAAAGCGGTGTAACATTTACCATGCTACTTTTTTCTTTTTACTTTTCAAAAACCTTTAACTACTGACTGGTTATACAGAGAAATATGAATGCTTACAGTAAAAATCATTGCTTGTAGTATAAATGTTTTGTTTCATTTAGTTGTGGAGGGAAATCTATTGAGATATTAAAATAATTCTATTGTAATTAATATAGAATAATATTATTTGTTAGATTTTGGGCAGTATCAATATAGCAAGACTCTTAAAGTATTTAAATTTTTTTTCTTTTATTTTAGAAGGTAAAGATTAAAGCTGGATTTGGAGAAAATATTTTAAAATTACAAATGTGAGAGATTTAGATTAGATATACTTTGTAATATTAAGTAAATGTGTGGGTTAATCTGATTTTATTATTCCTGATTTTATTATTCAGACAGTTCTTAGTTGTTTGGGAAATATTTCCAAACTAGAGTTATTTTGCCTTTGTTCATTTTATGATCTGGTAACTTCTCCAGCTTTTTCAAGCATTTTCTCTATGTTTTAACTTTATTCTGCTATGTCACCCATTAAAAGGGTTTAGAGATAGGGAATGTGGTTGTAGAAAGACAATATCAAGGCTTGAAAGAGTTTGATGTTCAAAGAAAGTTCACTGACTGCTGTGAATTGAAATTGAAGAGGAGACAAACTGTGGAAGGACTTAAGTGTTCAAGTTTTATTTTAAGGCCTAGGACAGTGGAAAGCCATTTGATGGCTTTAAGTTAGGGGAGTGACTTGATTTTGTTGGCTTTAATGAAGACTCTGACTTCTGGATGGAGAAATGATTGGATGGGATAAAAGTGGAACCTGGGAAATCAGGGAGACTGTTGCTCTTCTTCAGGAGATTGGTGACTCCTAGTAATAACCTTCTTACTCTACTGGCACTCACCTCCTGCAAACACTGCTTTAGATTTTTTCTAATTGTGTTACTTATGACTTAAATCTCTGACCTGATTTTGGTGTTTTTGTTTTGTTTTGTTTCAGTTATTGACAAATTTTCATTTGACAAAATAGCTAACATTATTTTATTTTATTCATTATGGGTGCTAGTATGAATTTTTTATGGCTAGTACACCTTTATGGAGAGTTTATTTACTTTCTAAATCGTCCTTACTATCTATGAATGAGTTGATGTGGCTGTTCTTAACATCGAAAAGACTAGTGAGCACTTAGTATACTGTAAGTGTACTCACTTGATTTTTTTTATTCACCTTTTTATCTTTTAATCTCAGTCTAAGACAAAAGTCTACTTTTTTTAGAGGCATTCACACATTTTTTATTTCTTTTACATAAAGTACATGTAAAGTACTTGATAAAGATTAAAATTCCATAGTCTTTTGATTTTCTGATTATTTATCTATCATTTCTGCCTTCCCACTTACCTTAGAGGAGAAATTAGAATAAACCTTAATTGAAGTTCAGATGTATCTAATGATTTGTGAGTTTTTCTCTTACTTTCTACTTTCAGTGTTTTGTTTTGAAAATAAGCCTCTCATTTTTCTCTTCTTTCCACCTTGAGGTTAAAGATTTCTCAGATTTTGAAAATATTTTCTTTTTCACTATTTCTACTTACTACCTAAATGTCACAGTTCTTGATACAGTGTGTTCCAACAGTATACAAGATCTGTTAAGAAGTTATCCAGCCATGTAATAAGAAAAATAGAGACATTTATTGAAGAAGATACAAGATACAAGAAACAGTGTACATAGGAAAATGACACCTCATTCCCCGTCCAAGTTGGCACCTTGGGATCTCGTGCAGTTCTCCCAATCACCATCAGGTACCCCATCGTATTTTCCTGAATCTCAATCTCTTCCCTTTCAAAGGAGATTTTAGTTTTGGGAAAAGCCAGAAGCTGCAGGGCACCAAATCTGGGCTGTTGTCACCAGGTGGCTGAGTCACCTGGGTGATTTGATGTTTTGCCAAAAAACTCTGCAGGACATGTGATGCATGGGCAGGCACGTTGTCATGATGAGGTTGCCAATCACCGGTTGCGGCCTTCTGAATCATCCAAATAGTTTCTGCAGAGGAATGTTCAGACTTAATGCAAAATCTGATACAGATTCGTTGTTCTACTTGTTCACTGATTTTGAGTGTGATTTTGAGTGAGCACATAGTACACATGCTCAATCAAGGGCATCTACCATCCCCACTGACCAGTACAGTGAAGTCGTCATTGTTCACCCATGTGCATTCTAGTCCACTCTCCTTGGCTGCCAGGTTACATCAATGTCATGCAAACTGTTCTCGTTATATTAACATAGCTGGACTTTTTCTGGATAGCCCCCACTGTGTATTTGTTGAATATAGATGATGCTTTGTGTCCTATAAGATTTCTTGTAATGTGTTACCAAAATAGACATTAAAGTGTCCTGCCAGGGTGAAAGGGGTAGAAGAGTAGAATTTTCTCATTTGTGAGGGGGGAAATATTGGGCTCTTCTTTTTCCTGTTTTTTGTTTAATTGTAAATCTCTCCCCACAATATTATAAGAAGCCTACTTATTTGATTTAAATGAGTGAAAGCCATTTTTTTTTTCTTACAACCATTACCTTTCCTGTCTTTTTAATAATTAAAAAGGCACAAGGAGGTTGAGGTCTGGAAATCTGCCAGGCTTTCTTGGACCGTCGTAGAAAAACAGCCTTAAATGTAGTCCCGGGTGCTTGTTAATTGAATCAGAAATTTGAAGTTTTGTGATTTGCTCTTTTACTGGTGCACGCGCACACACACACACACACACACACACACACACACCCTTCTTTATATATTCAGGTAAGTGAAGTTCTTTGGTAATTGATGATAGAAATCAATGCTTTGTTCTAGGCTACCAATCATATATACCAACTTGAAGTACCATATTTTTCGGACTGTGAGATGCACCAGACCATAAGATGCACCTAGGTTTTAGAGGAGGAAAATAGGAAAAAAATTTTTAAAGCAAAATGTGATAAACTATTTAATAACATAATATTTCACCAATGTAAATATAAACAGCCAGGTAAGCTACATTCGGGCTACAAGACTCACCCCCATTTTCCTCCCAAATTTGTGGGGGAAAAGTGCTTTTTATAGTCTGAAAAATATGGTATATTTCTGCCCAAACAGATGTCAAGTCATTCCTTAAGAAATTGAGAGTGGTTACCTTTAAAGATAAAATCTCTCTGATTCTGATACCTTTATACTGTATTTTCTCTGCCTGTATGTCAGTGCGTCTATATCTGTGACTTTTAAATAATTTTTTCTTTCTTTTGAAAGGAAATAGTACAATGGATGTCTTTTGCTATTTAGTATTTAGTAATTGAGTGCAGGTTCGCTAGCATCCTTTATTGAACAAGCCCTGTGTAGAGAGTATCTTCTGTATTTCATGAAGAATTTAAGAAATAAAGTCCTCTAAAAGTTTTGCTAATACAGAAATGCGCCTTTTTGTATTCAGCTGGATTTACAATTAAGTGAATTAAGAAACAGACAAATTGTAAGGAATTTATTTAAAGGGGCTTCTTGCCCCGAGTGGTGTGGCACTGTGCTGGTCAGGTCGCATGCCTGGGTCATGGGCTGGTCCCTGGTTGGGGCATGGGAGTGGCAACCATCCGTGTTTCTCTTGCACATCGATGTTTCTCTCCCTTTCTTTCTCCCTCCCTTCCCCTTTCTATAAAAAATAAGTAAATAAATAAAAATCTGTAAAGGGGCTTTTGCCTCTTTTATAAAAGAAAATTCTACCATTACAAATTTGGTGCTCTCTTTGGGACTTTAAATTTATGTTTAGGCTTTTTAAGAAAGAGGTTTGAAAAAATAAGTGATTTATGTTTTTTTTTTCCACATCTTGGTTTGTATATAAGTAGACATATACTTATTTTGGAACTATCCAAATGGGGACAATTAGTCACTTATGAGTTAATAATGTTGAAATACATTTTAGGTGGTTATCTTAAGTAATTTTTCAGGAATTAATATTAGGAGTCCTTAAATAACCAGTGGTCAAATGTTGGCTTCTAATACTTTTACTCTCCTTACACAGACACATGCTTATGCTGTGTCTAGTATCATAACCTGGGTTTATCGGTTTATCTTTTTAGTTTTATTATATATTAGTTGTGCTTTTAGTTTGTGTTACTTGAGCTAGATGGGCGGAATCTTGCAATATTTTGTCATACTGATAGTAAGGACTAAGTACAGAATGTAACAGGCAAGGCAAAAAATATTCCTGGGAAGAATGCCAGAAAGTGTTTGTGTGTTTGTGTTTTCTTTAGAAGTGCTTGTTTGGTGGTAGAAAGGCACTTAGTATTAAAAAAAAAAGAAAGAAAAAATAGATTGGCAGGACCTAGAATGTTGCATAGCCATGCAGAAACTTTATTTGAAAATTTATTCTCCTTCCTCATATTTGTGACATGTTTATCAGAAGTCTTTTGGGACATTGTGGACTTTACTTTTCTTGCTAATGCTTAAAAACAGCCCAAGGCAGCCAAACAGGGAAGGTGGCTTGTGTTCTATGATGTGTATTAATATAGAAAAGAAAGGATACCAGAAGACCTATGATGTGCTTATAGTTGCAATAGAAATGATTAAAATGAGTATTTCAGTTTGGAAAAATTACATAACACTAAAGTAATAAACAAGAATTTAAAAATTTTCTCTTCTAATAGTTTTATACGTTATTTAATGTCATAGCGAGTTTTCCGTTTTCATTCTTTTCTTTTAGTAGAAGTGCATGGGTACTCTAATAAATATTGCTATTTTTCCTAAGTTGTTAAACTGCCAGATAATATTTTGATGAAAACTTTTGTGATGAGTTTTTTTAAACAGGTGTTTTGTTTTGTTTGTTTGTTTAAAGGTTCTCACTCTTAGTACTTACTAAGGTTCTTCAAGGATAATATTTTATATTATAGCAGTTGAAGTTACCCAGTTTTACTTTTTTGCATCATAGTTTGATGAGTTGCTAAAAAGAAGGCCTGCATCTTCCAAAGTAAATAAAGCACTAAAAAACCTTAATGTTCACAGTATCTTTTCAGTGTAATTGAGACTTGTAGATTATTTTTAGTAGGCTGTGTATATATGTGTTTTCTTAATATATTTTAGGAGTCCTGTTCCGATTTTGAGAATTTTCATCTCATACTCCTATAAATTTAGGCCCAATTTGACTTTTGTACAATTTATAAAATAGCCCATTAATTCTGATGGGAGTGCTGTTCTCTAGCTGTAGTCACCATGATCTCCCTAGCCCCCAAATGATGAACATCTAATATCAGAAATCTTGTTTAATACAGTCCAAGTAATAGGTGTATGTACTTGTACCTATTTGTGTTTTTAATGAATGCCAGAGAACTACATAGAACTATTTTAATCTTGAGACCTGGGGATTTATAGATATCCCACACATTTTGAGGCTAGGCAAATAATTTTCCTATTTTCCCTTATATTTAAAAATATTTATCCTGGACAATACATATTTTTCATGACAGCAAGACTAAATATCAGAAAGAGAGTTAGCAACAAAGAGAAACAAAAGGTAGTAAACCTGTATGGAAGCAAGCTTTGTTTTGTCAGATGATGTGAGATAAACATGTAGAAACAGCCCATCACCTAACCTAAATCACTTTACAAACCAAATCACTTAAAAATTTTAAAGTTTTAAAAATTATAGGTAACATACAATAGTACAATATATTAGTTTCAGATGTATAACATAATGCATAGGCAGTTATGTAACTTATGAAGTGATCACATCGATAAGTCTAGTACGCTTAGACACTGTACATAGTTATTAACAATATTATTGACTACATTCCCGATACTGTACTTTACATACATCTGACTATTTTTATAATTGGCAATTTGTACTTCTTAATCCCTCCACCTTTTTCACCCATCTCTCTTACCCTCCTCCTATAGGGCAACTAGCAATTTGTTCCCT